>VTPC01001959.1:0-23967 GCA_011009095.1 Ignelater luminosus
CATATCTGCATAGGAAAAGCCAAAGCTCCACCTTCGGTTTCATGCCATATAGTTATTCCTGCACCCATGCCTTCTGAGGTCTTTGATCCGTCTGTAAACCAGATCGGTCCATCGGACGGCATTTGTTCTGTATTGTTCCAGATTTCTCTGTCAATAATTACCTACTTGGAAGTTTTTATCCGGATGTGTTGCTGGGGTAGTATAGTCTGATGTCGTGTCGAAGACAGAGTCGTCTACCCTTTTCCAGATTAAGCAGTGGCATAAGTCTGTAGTTCTTAGGTTTTCTACATTTTAGAGTTTCTGTAGGAATTTCTTTGCTTCCCCTTGTATCACAAGGTCTAGCGAAAGAAGATGCAGCAAAATCTCTATTGTTACTGTAGAAGTCGTTCTCAGCTCCTGTTATTCCCAAACAGACCAATCTTTGGGTTTTAGACAGTTTGCTCTTGGTGTTTGTTTGCAGCGTTTTGGGCCACCATATCAACCCTGATCTGATTACCCTAGTGTATAGCAAGTGTACCATACTAGGTCAGAGTTGTTCCATACATTCATCTTACCACCACTAAGGTGGTCAACGTCTTTTTCGCTAGCCTAGCAATGCATTGGTTCCAGGTAAACTTGAAGTCCAGAATCACTTCAAGGTACTTAACCTTCTCCCTCATTGTCAGTTCTTCATCATGTAGAGTTAGAGTACCTAATCCCTCTACCTTCCTTCTGTTGGTGAAGTCGCCGAGACTGATGCTATATTCAGGGCCATTTGCATTCTTTCCCTAATTGCACCTGCGAATTTGCCCTGTACTATGATGATTATATTATCAGCATAGTCTATGACGCATTAGAGGAAATGCCACTCTGGCTGAATATTCGTTTTCTAAAAGGGTTGAGTGTATTGTTCTACCTTTGAGTATGGACTCAATTCACCTATAGCAAGCTTCCTCGAGTTCCCATTTCCTGCAAACAGTAATAATTGCTGCAAAAGTAATATTATCAAACGCCCCTCCTACATCAAGAATAGAATTCCTATGTACATAATGGATCGGTTTCTGCTCTTGTCATTAAACTTGAACATTCTCTAATTACCATGGCAACCGATTTTGTCTTTTTTATTTCTTGTTAAGGTCAGATAAAGCTATACTTCTTTAAATTAGTTAGTGAAAGGAGAGTAGAAACCAGACCAATATTAATCAGAATTAAGCAGTCACGATTGTTTTAATTAGTAAATCAGTATTGCGATTGAAATTTTTTTAATTGGTGAACTAATCTCCTGATCCACCAATTAGGGTTATTCCACATATTCGAAATTGTTTTGTTGTATGTTGCTATGGAAATGAGATTCGAAAACGTGTATTGTGAATCAAACATGGCCGCCAAAGCTGCTGTTTTACCCAACTTTTATCCTTATATGTATGTAGGAACTTTAATCAAGAAAAGCCCCCAGCGCTACCTTCTTTTAATTTATCGCATTTTCCTACCCTGTATGCATACTGATCTATGTACCGTGGTCTTTCATCCAGCACAACACCTCTAACTTTTCTAGCGGTTTAAGTATGAAACTCATGATATTTATTGATCTTAGGTATTTCGCTAGTGCATAGGATTTTCCTGGCTTAGGTATAAATAAATGCCATCCTAACGTGCCTTCATCTCATTGGTATGCAACCCATAGTTAGTCTTGCTCTGAAGATTCTTACTAATCTACCTGACAAGATGTCTATTCCTAATAGAAATTTATAAGGTTCAAATGAGTTTATGATCATTAGACCTTGTCATAGGAAATTAAACTTTCTGAAATTGTGCAATCGATTCTGTCTGTCGTATTTACGGATTGTCGGAATTGTGTTACCCCAGTTCTCTATAATTGTTGCCCCAGGAAAGTGGACCTTTAGCAACTCCGCATTGTCTCGCTTCCTGTTTTTGTTAAGCCACCTTTAACTGCTAGAGTTGTAATTGCTTTACTATTTTCTTTCGAAAGTATCCGTCGGAGTCTGGCGCATGTGGGAGTACTATCTACCTCCTTACAGTGTCTCTCCCACGTGCCTTTTTTGCCTTTCTAATGGCCTTGTTGTACGCAGTCAGTGCTTCTCTGTACTCGTTAAACAGTGTGCGTACTGTCTTTCTCTTTTTCGGTTGTATCCCTTTCTATTAGAGGGCAGTTTTCATTGATGGCTGTCATTATAACCTTTTTTAGTTACTCTACGGCAACTTCGAGCCCATACTTGTCCTTGATGTTATCGTTCGCTCTTTGAAGATTCTGATTTAAGTTTGCCTTAAAAGACCCCCTACCTGCTCTTTTAGGGTTGCTATATGGTGTCCTTTCTTTTTGGAGTTTCAACAACTCTTCTCATCAGACATTCTCCAGTTTCTACTGAAGCTAGTACCATAGTTAGTAGCTAACGTAATAGCAATAATTCTCCTGCCTATTGCACTTAGCAAAGGTAGGTTTATTTCTAGTTTTTATTATGTCTAAATTATTTGCCATATTAAATTTAATAGAAACTCACCTTTCTCGTTGAT
Organism: Ignelater luminosus; assembly: GCA_011009095.1. NCBI lineage: Eukaryota > Metazoa > Arthropoda > Insecta > Coleoptera > Elateridae > Ignelater > Ignelater luminosus. The sequence goes on from VTPC01001959.1 coordinate 2,512, forward strand.
ATTGGTACTTTCTCAGGTCACACGGTGAGCGTTAGCATAACATCCGACAATCAGCCTTTTTATGTCCCTTGGTGGAGGATACTGTCTTTCTTACAAAAAGTAGGTGGATCCAATCATCAGCCCTTCTCCTGCCACACTAAGACCACTTATTTTTCCTTTGAACGTCCAGGGTTCCTCGATGACGCCAATGTCACAGTCTTGTCTCATCACTTTGCAAAGCACCGAAGTCGTCGCTCTGCTATGATGCAGCTTTAACTAGACTACCTTCATTTGTAGTTTTCTTTTTGACCTGGAAGATTAGTTTTCCCAACCCCCAGATGGCCTTAAACTTCAGTCTTGCGAGAACCTTCAAAGACCTTTGATCGATAAAGAAAGCCAGGTTATGGCCCTTGTCGCCTTCTTTACGACTCGTGAAAAGCCAATCTGTGGTGAACAGATCTGAGCTTTGCCCGCTTAACCTACTCTGGACAATTTCTGTAGTGTCTGATGCGTCTGGGATCTACGCCAGCACTTTAAGCCTCTTGGGAAGGTTTTTCAAGTTGATGTCGATGGCTCCCAGGGAGATTGTATCTTCAGGACTGTCTTTCCAATCAGTTCTTGATTTCTGTATTTGCACAGTGCACCCAGAAGATTCCTGCTACAAATTTGGTGCTGAGACACTGTGGAGGCGCGACGCTTTTTTTCCCTTACACACTCATTAATTTTGTCAGAATAAAGGTCTTCAAAAAATTTAAAAATTTAGATTAGAGAGTCTCTTGTGCTTTTTTCAGTGGTCTAAGCAAAACTGTCATCACCTATAAAAGAAAAGAGCGGCTATGTGAAGAATAAGTTTTTTAAATGGAACACCCTATATATTATTGGATAATTAGAATGATTATGGAATTCTGAATACAACACAATTTTTAGTTTTTCAATCAATCTAGTTATCCAATAATGTACAGGGTGCTTTGTCTTATTCTTCAATTTGCTGCTATTTTGTTTTATTAGTGATAACATTTTATCTTAGACAGTTGGAAAGAAAGAAAGTATCTAACCTAGATTTTTGAATTTTTTGAGAAACTTTATTCTGACAAAATTAATAAGTGAGTGTGTAATGAAAAACCTACCGCACTGTGTACAGGTTATAACTTAAGTATTGTAACAAACTGAAAGGGATGATTGATCAGGTAATTTTAAGAAAAGAAATTCCTACAAACATGGGTCCGAAACTCAACCGTTTTCGAGATGCAAGGTGTTAAAGTTTCATCCAGAATTTCGTGTTTCTTTAATATTTCAAAAACAAGTTGAGATGTTGGAATGAAATCTTCTACATGTTTGTTACTTTAAGGTGTCTAGTATTTTACGTGCTCTTTATGACACAATTTTCGTGGTTGCTAAAGATGTAGATCTACTGGTCCTACTTAGTGCATTAACATCTCAGAAAACCAGAAACGTGTATTTCTAGAAATGTGGAAGGGATAAACATGGTGATATCTTTTATTCATCAATACCTTCTCTAGTGTGTTAGTGTTTGTTCACACGTTCTGTGGGTACGATTCAACATCCTACATTTTTGGCCAAGGAAAAAACAAATTTTGCCTATGTTTAAAACAACGACCTCACCTTGAAAATGAAGCAAGGATTTTCTGAATTCAAAGGCAACAGCTGAGGAAGTTTCTAAGGCAGGGGAATCTATCCTTGTTCAATTGTATAAAGGGGGTCCCCAAAAAAGAAGTCTTTAACGACCTGCGCTACAATCTGTTTACAAGGGGGCAGCAGAGAAAACCAAATGTAATCTTGCCAGACTGCCGCCAAGCAGTGATGCTGTAAGTGTCATAGTCTGAGGACTTACTACCAAGTTCAGACATGGTTGGGAAAAGAGAAAAATTGTTTTGAATGGTGATGGTTTGCTACAAGTTTGAATCCCTCTCCAAGCAAGAGTGAGAGGCAAGCGGCTCCACAATCTCTGCTTAAATTTATTTTGTGCAAGTGCAAGAGAAGGTGCAGGAATGCATATGGTTTCAGGAAGGGAGGGCTCAATTGTTCTTCCCTATGCATGCTATGCCTTGGACAGTCATGGGACAACAGTCCACAACCACTCATTGACTGAGGCGATGAAGAAGTTGATGCACCTTCCGCTCTTGAGAGAGTAGCAGAGTAGTGAGGACGAAATAAATGAGGAAGTGAAAAGATCGTCCCTTCTAGATTTTTAAAACTGTAGAAATTGAAAACCAAATAATGTTCAAATTGACTGGTGCTATGCGGGTTTAACAAATGTACTACACTGCTATGTGACGTACCTAATAATTGATGGAATTTTTTTCAGGATTTTGCTGTTATTCATGTCAGTTAATAAATTCTCTACTTACTTTTACAACAATTAAAAGTTACAGTTTTATTCACAATGATGTACTTTTTTACTTACCATTCCATCATTTACATATACTACATTATCTCGGGAACTATTTGCTGCTAATTAAATGCTCTTGAAATTCGGTACAAATGAATTTTTGCGTAAAAGTGCAATATAAGTGGACTGGACTTATAAGCAAGTTTAGCAGTTTTTTGGAAAAGTAACCATTTTTTGAGAAGCTGTATCTCAGGAACTACTAAATGATAAATTAATGCACAAAGTAAGTAAAAATTCTGTTTGTTTATTGAGAGTAGTAGTAGAAGACATATTGCTGTAACAAAATTGTAGTTAACAAACAATATTATGCAGAATAGCAATATTCTCAACTACATACGAGTATAAGTAGTTAAGTAGTCTGCACATTACTAAAACCAGATTTCCTATAACTTAATGTTTAATAATTCTGCGACAGTGGCAAGCCTAAGGGCAGCAATATTTTCTGAAATTAACTTGTTAGGTATCGTTTTACTACTTCACTCGACGGGCCTTTTACATGCTTGATTGAAGCAAATAGTAGAGTAAACGTAAACGTTCATCTATTTTATACGGATATAAGATAATATAGTATTAGAGTAGGCTTGTCTTATTTTGCCATAATCATCGTGGTTTGCCTAATATACACCGCTTTTGTCAATCTGTCTTCTTTATTTATAACCAAGCATAAATAAGCCACATTTATGGCGCGATTAAATTTCTCTTTTACATTATAAACGATGACAGAATAAATTTTTAAAGTTAGCTGATAGTAATTACAACCTCAATTTCAAGAACATTTTAATCAGTATTCATTTAAAACTCTTTATTATTATAAGAATCTCGAGGCCAAACTATCCCATAAACAAATAATACTTATTGAATGGCAATAAAGAATTACGTTTGATTGTAACATCGCAACGGTCGCATGCATTTATATGATTTCATTGTGAATAAAAAAAACCGTTGTACAGAACCATCTACACCTACGGTTTACCATAAAAATTAAAAATAGACGATTATCGCATACTTTTTGAGTTTTTCGACATAAAAACGGTAAATTTATTAAATCATCTTCCTGGTTTGGATAATAAAAATGCTTCGATTTCAGATTAGTTTTGGATACCTGCTGCATAATATACGCTTGATTATTTTGTTTGTTGGTGGGCAAATTGGATTAAAATCTTAATGCCAATACAGTTTTTAAATTTAATTCTTCTAAATAAAGCAGTTAATGCTCAAGTGAAACATTTTTTACTTAGTGCAATTAAAGGCTTTTGAAGTTTCAAAAAAATTTAAGATTCTTGAAGAAGTCGTTATTGTGGTCAAGCATTCAGTTTTCAGTCTCTCAGATTGTGATTTCAATCAATAAATAGAATCTACTTATTGGATATCGAAATACCAATTTCTTCTCTGTAGAAAATGATAAAGGGTGATTCAGAAACTTTCTCTCTTTAGTTGGCCATGGAAAATGTAACATACATGTTTCTTAATATTCAAATTACCTATCAAAATAGGTTATTCCATGCAACAAGGATAATTTAAATTTATTTAAAGAATAACTATCATACATAACATAATTCTATAATAACAATAATAATAATATTTTTACCTTGTCTTTTTTCCACTTTGGAAATAACTTTTTTGTAATCGCTTTGTGGGGTATACAAAGGAAAAAGTAATATAGCTATAACTAAATATATAAATTTTTCCATTTATGTACCTAATTTGACATCTGTCAAAGTTAACCTCAAAATCTACAGTAAATTATTGATTTTTGGCCTTCGGCTTGCGCCTCGTGCTTCGAATTTTGGCGTGCAGCGTACTTGTATCGAAATTGCTATTATTTGTGCATTTGCATTATGTTATAATATTAGATCAAGTAATTATTATGCACCCACTATTTAAAACCAAGTTTCCATCTTTGTAAATAAACTAAAGAAATTTTTAAAGGCATATACAGGGTGTAACCTATAAACACGGGTCTGAAACTTGACCGTTTCCGAGATACAGGGTGTTAAAAGTCTCATTTAAAATTTCGTGCTTTTTCAAAATTTTATGAACAAAGTGAGACATCGGAATGAAATTTCCTGTAGACTTGTTACTTTAAGGTGTTTACTGTTTTAAGTAGTTTTGTGTATTCTAAATGTTCTTTAGCAAATATTAATAATTTATCTGAATTGAAATATTTGCCCCTCTTTGTTCATAATAATAAATTTTGCGACCTAGCTTTTCACGCAAGAATCGATCATTTTATTAGGGTGTTTTTCAATTCCGAATCTAGTAAGTCTCTTTCTTTGCGCGGTTTAATTTTAATTTCAAACGTGTGTTGATAGCCACCGTCGCTGTCGTCCTAAGCCTTGCCATCATAATACAAGTTACAATGTTATAAGTGAATATTATATTTATCAACACAATTCAATAGGTGGTGGATTTTTAAATAAAAAACGAACTATAAGTCGGTGATCAGAATTTTCTTTGCTTTAATGAACTTCTTCCTTAATAAGACAGCCAAACACCTACATGGGCTAGGCTGCGTCCTCCATTAACCTTTAGCAAAAACTAAATACAATCATGGGTCGAGATGTTCTCTCTCTTAATCTTCTTAAGACTCTCTTGGGGTATCACATCTCGGCAAGCTTAGACTATACAACACTATTGTTAGTAAGTGGCTCGCGCTGGGACTAGCTACGGTCCCTTTAGGCGCGAGTATCTAACCATCCAGTGTTCTACTGCTTTCTTTAAATCTCCGTCCTGCGGCGTCACTTTGACATCGGCAGTTACCCAGTGCTCATAATATTATGGGGATTTTGCTCGCCTTTAATACCTTTGTGTAATCTAAGCTGCCTGTTATCTTTCAGGGTCCAGTTTCTGGATTTCCTGGAGATACAGCAATCACCCGGGATTGTCCTCGGGGTGTCTGACATCTCCGGATCAGAACGAATCTAGCCCTAGGTCTGTAGAAAAGCCACAAGAGAAAAGCGACAATACAAAGTGAAAGTGCTTGAATCTGAATCAATTATCTAGCCGACGCCTCTCCGTGGCGAGAATCGGAAACGTCGGTAGCCTTTTTGGTTTGCCAACGGCTAAGTCGGCTTTTAGGTTCCTTTACTAAAAGGATTGACCTCCATCAGATCCCCGCGGAGCCAGCGACCACTAGATCAAACGAAGCACAGCGAGGTAGGTGTGTGGCGGTCGTCGTGTACAGCCTTTTCACATACACGACGCAGGTCGAATTTTCATTATCTTTAATTTGATTCTCCTGGGGGACAGCCAGCACATCCGACCAAAACCCCGATTTCAGACATTCGATGCGATTATGGGAAAGACTTCCAGACTGGGGCCAGGTGCCGACAACATGTCTCCTGCAGGTACTGTAAAGGCCCTAACCCGAAGCGAGACTACATCTGCCTAGTCTGCGGAAAAGAGTACAAGACCTACCAAGGAATGAGGCAGCATCTACGAATAGCCCATCTTGTAGACTACAATGCTAACCTCGAGCGTCAAGTCGAGAACTCCGTGAGGGAGACTTCTACGAACAGATACGAGCTAAATGCGATAGCAGATCTGGAGATGACATATCGAGGCCGGGTCGTCAATTTATGCTTGGCAGAATAACTGCCAGGACGAACTGGATTCAAACCTGCCGACTAACGGTCAACTATCGCCTTATAGTCGATCAGAGAAGGCGGCTTGTAAGTGCACTTCCTTTGACGAGAGAGATCAAGAACCCATGACGCAAGTCCAAGCGAGATCTCTAAACCGCCGAACACAAATCATAGCCAGAACCCATTACCACCACCTCCTCCGATACACGTCGATGCTGTACTCCAAGCACCTGCACATAACCCACAACCGGACACTAGCGGTCTTGGTACACGACGGCTAAAAATAAGAACATGCTTGTTCTCAGAATCCTCCGGCTTGCCGGAGGGCGAAGATAATCCAAATACGATCGAAGACCAGGAAGGAAACGATGATGTATTTATCGTGGAAGAGTCATTTGTTGACGCGTGCATCGGTGTCTGGAATCAACCCGCTATCTAGGGGATGAACTTCCAGCGGCATCTCCTCCACCTGTTGTGAGGTTTCTCATGGACTACCAAGAACTGAAGAATAGAAGAACAAGAGAAGATAGCGCTATAAGAAAGTTTATAAGGTAAACAACAACAGCGAAGAATCTCGGCGCTTTACGGCTACATCCACATTAAAGAGGATTCAGAGAGGTCGACGGGATGTTCTTAAACACATTGACACTAGAGACCCTCATCAAGCAACGTCGATCTAACCAAGGCTTTTGACTCTGTAAGCCTAAGTCCATTGAGAGAGCCTTTCGTTGCTATAGTGTCGATCCGCGTATGCAGACAACATCTTACTGATGACTGACATTTACGATAAATGCCAGCGGTTGCTGCGGTTGACAAAGGAATTTTTCGAGAAAAAGGGTCTGAACTTAAACCCGCAAAAGAGCTGGAACAGTTTCCGGTAAGAAGCTCCTGCTCACGGCTACCACGCAGCAATTTTACGTTGAAGGTAGACCGGTGAAGCAGTTAGGCCTAGGTGAATTTTTCAAGTATCTAGTTCAACGATACAATTACCCGGATTAAAGTCAGCCGTGTATGTCAGACTTGAGGATGCAGATGCGTCGAATTGCCATCGCTCCACTGAAACCCTCGCAGAAAGCCTGGTTATTTAAAACCTATCTACTCCCGAGGGTGCTAGCACGTCTTGTCAACACTACATAGAGTAACTAGGAAGATTCTAAAAGGCTCAGACAGGCTGGTACGCATTTCAGTAAGGCAAATTCTGCACTTAAACAGGACGTGTGCCGATGCCTATATTCACGCTCCAACTCGCCAAGGAGGGCTATGGGTTATTTAATTTGCCACGAATGTCCCAGCAATTCTTTACAATAAGATAACCAAGGCCGCTGGCAATGCAGACTTAACCACAGCCACAATGTTGGCTCTTCGCAACACCGAAAAGCTATTCCAAAAGATGACGAGATCGTCAAGCGAATTTGGCACAACGAACATCCGTAGTGCCCGAGCCTGAGGAGAAAAGTTGAACAGAACGTACTCAGAAAACAGCTTGACACAGGGAAACATGTCAAATACTTCCGGCTCGTGGATTGACAATCCACCGAGATTTTGGAACGGAAGGGATCAAACTATGAGGCAACCTCCTCCCTACCAAGAGAATACCCTCGAACCCGCCTCACTAGCGGAGGAGTAGGGCAGGATTGAACCGTGCAGAGAGTCTCTCTCACATGCTACAGGGCTGCCCACTTTCACACTTCGCTACTCACAAATCACTAGTACACCAGTTAGTTTATAACTAAAGCAAGCGAAGGTTGATGATGGAAGTTGTGCAATTTTATTGACGTCGTGATCGTTAGCATATGACCTATTTACACTTGTCCATTATAAAGAATATACCCCCCCATTGCTAGTTCATGATTGATAGCATTATACTCGTAGTCTAACTCTTTCCCTTAAAGTAATTACATAATTAGCTTATAACTATAAATCATAATTATCTTAAGCCCCCTCAGTTTGACAGTTCTAATTCCGACACTGCTTCTCTTCCTGGTCTTGGATCAAATCTTATTTTAGTAGGAAGAGATTGTCCTTTAGCTTTCAGGTATTTCTTAACATTCTGATTTTTCGTATCTTATCATCGAATGATCCATAACCTCTCGTTGCTGTGATAGCTGCTACACCTCGCATCTAGTAAATTGCATAAAATAAAAAAATTTAATACATTAAAGTTTCCTGTTTCGATTGTGCACCCTCTGAAGTTCTGAACGAAAGATTACAGGTGTCCGTGTACACATACTATGTACTAGGTATTGCAAAATTCTTACTACTACAGAGACATCATATATTTCCGGAAACCACGTGACCATGAAATTTACTGTTGGTTAGGCAACACATCTTGCACTATTGGCAGCTCTGTGGTAATGAACATAATGTAGTTTTCTAGTGGCGTAGTATTGGATATATGATGAAACTACTTAAAAACTTAAATATTTCAAATTTATTATCTCACTTTGAATGCGTTAAATCAAACTTACCTCGATTAATTCATAAAAAGCAGATTTAGTCTTGAAAAAAACTGATCTTTAAAGGGCACAAAATAAACTAAAAAACGCAAAATAAAGAGACTACAAGAAATCATGGAACGCATGCACGACGATGTAATTTTAAGTTAGAAATGTACTCGAGTGGGCATTACTCAGTAGTATGGCCAACGTCGAAAAATAAAATTTTGCGTCATTTTTAAATTAGTGGTTACGTGGCTTGTAATCAATTTCGATGTCTCTGTACTATTGTTACTAATACTATCATAACTATGATTGTGTAGCGTGTGTGGTGCACTTTTAGTCTGTATTCTCCAAAGAAAATATTCTATTCTAACTCAGCTTATTTAAAATATTAAATCACAACGAAATTTCTCAGATTGTCTACCTAGGAAAAAATTTATCTGTTAATATTTCAAACAAATATAATCAGTTTAACAAGATTACAAGGTCATTGGCCTTTTAGGCTTTTAAAGTCATAAACCAAGCCTTCCTATAAAGATTATTATATTCCATGACGAGCGTTGTCAACTACCAAGTACTACTTTTCACGTCTCTTTTTGTTAAATTCACATTGCCGACACCTTTGTTTTTGGAGTACCGCGCTCAGCAGTTGTCTCGTTGGACAAGTTTAGGTTTTACTTATCTTGCATGTTTCATCATCACGGGGTGGCAGATAAATTTATTTTCTGCCCTGCATTCAAGATAAATAAAAATAAATCAAAGGTTAAAACGACACATAAAAAAAATAAGAGAAGAAGCATACAAATTAGACGAATTAAACAGAAAAGTCACGTAGATGAATTCTAATAAATAATGTAGTAGGGAGTCCGATCATCAATGCACTTACATCTACTTGTTATTCACGTCATCGACACTTGTATGTATGTAAATTTGTGAGCGAAATGTATGTATGATTAATACTATTCCGTACACGATTATGTGTTATTATTGTAATGCTTGGTATCAAAATTATACTCCAAGTCGCTTCGTCATTTTATATTTAAATGCGCGCTTCGTGGGATTAAGTTGCACATAAAATGGTTTATTTTTTAGTCTGATATTAACAGGAGTTTTTCAAGAGACAGGCAGGTCCAAATCTAGGTAAACGACCTTCTAGGGCATCTTTCTGTTTTGGGTTTTAACTTTTCTTGAAAAGATTTCCAGAACTGTACTGAAATTTGTGAGGGTAATAAATTATGCATTTCTAAAAGCGCTTTTGAAGAAGCATAAATTATTATTGAAGATATTAGTAGCCGAAAGAGCCGCCTTCAAATTACTTCGAATAAAAGCGTCTGCAAGACATGTTGTGTAAATGTATACTATAAAACAATTGCATAAATTATCTATTGTAATTATGATGGGACTTTGGAACCGACCGATTTTGCAGAAGGTATTGTGATCGCAAATGACATACAGATGATCGCTCATCTTTATAGTGGGGTACCTACATTTCAATATGATGAACAATATACGTATTAAATACTTTGCTGCGTTTATTTGTCTAAATACGTCCTAATAGTAACTTAAGTTGTTGCAATCGTCAGTAATTCTTTATACGGTAGCTAGTATTTCATTCTTTCGTTTATTTTAAAATGCAGACAAGAATTGGTTCCTAATTGTTACTTAAATGTAACAATCTTTATTATGTAGGTTGGTTGGAATAAATAAACAACAATAACATATCAAATACTAAACCGATAAAGAAATTATTTCAATTATAAGTTTGTATTGTTTCATTCTCTATGCATACTTTGAGTTCCGAAATCCATTTGTAACAGGAACTGTGAAAATCTCTAGAAAGATGGGTCAAACGATAGCTACCCAAATAGTTGATCTAGAATCCGTTAAAGTTGGGCGGTTCATTCCTAAATCACATCGAATGTACGATGATTGAATCTTTTGGATTAACGTCAGACTTCTTTGACCTTGCGTTTATGAGACCATGGAGCCTGCACGATGGCTGAATATCTGGAATAGAAATGGTAAAGTTTTTAACTTCAGCGGATTGTAATTAAGCTCCTTTAATAAATACAGGGTGTTAGAAAAATAGTGTCGCAGACTATAAGAGCTCATAGTACTCATGAAAATAAGTAAAAGAGTTTAGATAAACATGTTTCCGGAAATGCACCGTTTCCGAGATACAGGGTGTCAAAGTTTTATTTAAAATTTCATTTTTTTTCAATATGACCAAGGTGAGATGTCGGAACGAAGTTTTCTGCATGCTTGTTTCTTCTAGGTGTCTACCACTCGACGTAGTTTTGTGTTTGATAACTTCATCAGAGGCGGGGAATTGCAGGCGGAGCTAATTCCCTACTCTAAAGAAAATTGTTACGCCGCTAAAAAAATTTCTGTTTTCGGAATTAACAATCGATTTGTCAAAAAAGGCTACTCTTGCATTTTTCCCGTAAAATGTGCCATTTTCTTTGCCCTATAGTCTTTTTCCCTAAGGTGTACCGTTTTCAAGATAAAGGGTATCAAAATATCTTGTCTTTAAGTAAACTTTAAGAAAAAAAAGTTATATAGCAAAGAAAATTTAATTTCTGTTAAGGAATGCACTGGAAATAATTACATTCCGTTTTTGGTACAAAGCATCACCTTACTATAGTCCGCTGAATTTGAGAAACTGAAAAATTCAATTATACTAGAAAATGATGCATTCTATATATAAATCTTTATTAACCAAGCAACTGTCTGGACAGTCCAGATTGCCAAAAGAACACAGTAACTATACACAACAAATGAACTTATATATAACTTAAATTGTAACAATAATAAGTAATATAATGGAAATTAAAAAGATGTCGAACACAACGAAAAAACAACAATATATAAATTAATAATTAACAAACATTTCTGTGTCCAAATAAATGATTTCTAAGGATATATACTGAAGATTTTAATATTTTTAAAATAATTTCTTCATCTAAACATTTAGGAATATTAAAATACTTTCGGAAATTTATATATGAATTGGTAAGTGTTCCACGAGATCCAAACAGTAAACCAAATATTGTTATATCTTTAACATTAAATTTATCTTTATTGTATGGAATTGTAGGTTTATAAATAGATTCTTTTTCATCGTGAACTAATTTAGGTTGATCTAAACCACCTTCAAATCTAACAGTTGGATCTACAATAAACGCAACATTCTTAATTCGGTCTATAGCAATTATATCTATCCTCCTAATGCTGCCTTTCTCTGATAGACCAACAATTTCTTCATGCACTTCAAAACCTTTTTCTTTTAATGCCCTAGCTATAATTGATCTTATTTCATTATGTCTTCTACTTCTAGCAGTTGCACCGAAATCACAGTATCCTAACACATTTCCAAGAGATTCAAACTCATTGCAATGTCTGCAATGGTACGTGTGGGTACTACGACCGGGAACTGCTCGAACAGCCGAAACATTACAGGTCATCTTCAAGCACTCAATCCATTCAGAATTACTCAATCCATGTTTATTATAGATCCACCTGTTAGACGATTTAACCTGACTATAGAGAATAACCCCTTTTCCTTTCTGAGGCAGATTGCACCAATTTTTGAATTCATTCTCTCTTAGAATAGTTCTAATCAATTTACTGGGCTTTTTATTTTGATAGATCTTATTTAGATTACCATCAGGTATATCAAGCTTCTTAAGACAGTTAAGTTTTTTATATTCATATGAATCCTGTGTAAAAACACAATTTGATTTCTCTAAAATACAAAATTTGTTATATTGTTGAATAAAAGCTTCCCAACAGCAATTAGAAATTTCAAGTCCTTTAACAGATTTGGCTGAATATAAAAAGTTATTTGGTGTATCATTTGGCATTTGCAAAATTTCTTTTATTGAACTTTTTATGAGGTTATCAATTTTATTTAAAAATGTTTTAGAAAGTTTTTCAAGAGGAGCTGTTTGCAAGGAATATATTAAACTGGGTGATATATATTGATTAAGTATGTTTAATTTTTGATATGGATCTAATAAATTAGATTTTGTTAAAATTTCCAAACGTTGACCAATTTTTTTTAAAATGCTTGCGGTGTCTAGAATTAAAGTATGTGAGTAAGTAACTCCAAGATACTTAATTGTTTCACCTTCATCAATAGATTTAATCGTATTATTTGAAGTTGTTAATAAGTTTGTATTAATCAAACCTCCTCTTTCAATAATTATTGCTGATGATTTTGAATGATTTACTTTAAGTCCAATTTCATGAAATTTATTTTCTGTCATTACCAACAACTCATTAGCAGCATCGATATTTTTTGCAACGATTAGAGTATCATCAGCATAACCAATAATTGAAACAGGGCAAATGTCTGAATCATTAGATAGATTAAATCCATATTTGTTGCTTACATCAAATTCTGATATCTCATCAAAAATGAAGTTAACACAAAGATTAAATAAAAGTGGGGACAAAGGTGCACCCTGAAACACACCTTTGTTTATCTTAAACGGTTTCGTTTGACAATATCCTAAATCAATATATGATACGTTATTTGTAGGCAGGTTAATAATTAAATTTTGCAGTTTTAGAGGAATGCCAGATGATGCAATAACTTTCTTTAGGTGTTCATGACCAATTGAATCATAAGCTTTCTCAATATCTAAGAATATCATTGCCAAATCTTTTTTATTTGATTTTGTGTTTTCGAGAATATTTTCCACAATAGCATTATTGATATGATATCCCGCGATATGCATAAAACCTCTTTGATGTTGATTAATGTGCACATAATTTCTAAGTTGTTTATCAATAATTTTTTCAATAATTCTGCGTAAGAGAGAACAAATCGATATTGGACGCCAGTTATTCAAATCTTTTTTATCACCCTTTTTAAAAATTAGTACAGTTCTAGCAATTTTGAATGATTTTGGAACATACCCATTTTGAATCATTATTGTACCTATTTTGCTATTATTGAAATTATTTTTTCGTTATTTTTGATAACACCTCATAATAATTCTATCCGGACCAGGTGAAGTATCTACTTTAATAGAAATAAAAGCCCAGTTAATATCTTCTACCGAAATCTCAGGAATGTAAAGATCATTCAAATGATATTTCTCTTCAATTGTAATTTTTTCGTGGTACGTCTCCCTGTAATGATTATTACTTTCTTCAAATTTAGATTTGTAGAAATTATATGCTTCATTTGGTTCAATTTCACGACGTTGTTGTTTGTTATTTTCATATATCCTCCTTACCGCCTTTCTTCTTTGATTGTAGTAATAGTATTGTACAATCTGGTGTTCATATTCAACCTTTCTTTGCTCTTTTTTCCTTTTTGAACGACGCTCAAGGTCTGAAGACTTCTTATATGTTTCGGTATTCCTTTTAAAGCCATTCATTTTACGTGCTTTATAGAATTTCCTTGCAGGATGTTTAGGCCCTGGAAGATAGTCTAAAACTTCAACTAAAAAGTTTCCAAACTCGGCAACATCATGGCTGAACTCTTCATCATTGTAAAACAAATTATCAAATTTAGCTTTCCATTCATCAACACGTTTCTCAAAAAGTATCATTTCATCCGATTTCTTTTTATATGATTTAACAACTTTTGGCTGATTACAAACTTCTCTAGTGACATGATCTTGGTCTTCATTAATAGTTTCTTGGCTTATAATACTACTTCGGTATATTTCAGGATGAGCCTTCCGTATATGTGTAGTAACACCTTTCTTGTTTTTAAATATTTGCTGACAGTGCTCACATTTACCATCCTGAATTTTACTGTTATTATGAGGTGGGTTTTTGGATTTACCTTTCCTACTCAAGTTTGACCGATCATAGATCTGTTCACAATTAGTTTTTGTTTTAGGAGGATATGTGCTATGTATGGAATTATCATTTTCAATTTTAATACTTAAATTTCCAGAGGTATTTTTTAAACTTTTTAAATTATACCTGTTTTCTTCCGGACACTTTGAACATCCTACATCAGAAGAGTCTTGAGTGTTTACTACAAAGTTATTTTTAGTTTTATATATCCCTAATCTCCTGTCCTGGGGATAACGTTTCAAAATATACCCATTTTCCGAATCATCTGAGCAACTATCATTTGTTAACATTTATTTAATAATTATGTTTAAAAGACCAACGTAATATTAACTTTTCCAAAGTAATAATTTTTGAAATCTTCTTTACGATAGATGCTCAAATCACTTTCATTTGCGGAAAAGAATAGTTCAGTGCTTCGCTTTATAAATAGTCTTCGTAAATTGCTTAGAACTTCCTTTGATAAAGGTTATCTGCAATACAATTAATAAAAATTTAATTGAAATATACAATGATTTGAAAACAAAACTAATAAATGTCACTGCACATCACAAATTTAAAAATGTTTGTATAACACTTCTTTCATTTATTGAATAATGTTTAGTAGGCTTCATAGACTTCTCTGGGAACTTTTAGGTACTAAATATTTTTTTAAATTTCATATAATATGTAAAAATTTAATTTTTAAATTGAACTTTGACAGAAATGACAGTCCAAGGCTACTTTTTCTTTGATGTAAGCAACAAATATGGATTTAATCTATCTAATGATTCAGACATTTGCCCTGTTTCAATATTACAAGAGTAACTTTTTCTGTCAAATCGATTGGTAATTCTGAAAACAGAAATTAATTTAACAACGCTTTACCACTAATTCTGGGGGAGAAATGATGACGATTCATCAAAAAAAGTTAGATATAAAGTTTCTTGTTTCTGGGTTATAAGCTGTAAAAGCCGACACAATCTTTTCTTAATTTTTAAACCGCATCTCACTGAATCTATTGATCATAATAAAATTAATAATTTGGAACACAGAGTTTTACACGCACACCTCTCTTCGAAGACCTAGAACTGTTTCTATGGCGAACATTTTAAAATTCAAGCACTATTATTTAAAAGTTCACTTTTTCTGCATGAAGATTCACCTCTTGCAATTTTCTCGTAAACCGTTTTCGAGAAAGTTAAGCTTTTTTGAATGCTTGAAAGATCGTTACCAATCTTGTCACGGGTAAATTAAATCGCATTGCCATGGAAATAAAACAATTCTTTTAGCTGGATATTTCAACAGTACTCTTTTACTTGCGTAAAAGTTTTGAACTTACTGTAACGTTCTCAACAATCTTTACTAAAATAGCAAAAAGACTTCTAAGGAATCATTTAACTTAAATTGTACAAAACAAGAATAATACAAATGGTAAGAAAATCAATAAATTAATCACGTGTTCAAAATATACTCCGTTACAGCGGATGCAGGCTTGAACTCGTTGTAGAAGGGACGTTCTTACATCTCGAAAAATGTTTGGAGTTTGCCGAGTTTCTTGGGATACATCCAATATTCTGTTCCATAACCCTAGAGATAAGAATCTACAGGTGTAATATCTGGAGATCGAGGTGGCTATTTAATTGGAGCATCATCACCTCGATCAATCCACCTACCAGCGAAATTTTCATTTAAGTGATTCCTAATTGGAACGGTGAAATGCGGACGATACCCATCGTGCACGAAGATCATTCGATGGCGTACTGCTAAAGGTATGTCGTTCAATAAATCCGGTAGTGTAGTTTGCAGAAACTTCAAATAAGGCTGGCTGTTCAATCTTGCTGGTAGCACAACGGGGCCAATTAAAACATCTCCAATAATTCCCGCCCAAACATTAATAGAAAATCGCCACTGAATAGAACTTGGTCCAACTTTGGAAGGTCTTTTACTTGCTTGGAGCTTTATAGAAGGAAAAAGCTCGGTGTAGCTTGCTCAAAACTCGATACAACTCGTATTTTTTACTATTTTGTCGACGAATGCAACACGAGTCAAGAGGCGAGAGCGGATTAATCAACTACTTAGATTTAGTTCGTTGAGGTTTTAACAAGCTTGTTACCAGAGACCAGAAGTTGGGTACAAGGCGAACTGAAGTTGGTTTGATAAATGAACAATATCAAACACAGGAAGGTTGAGCAACGTTAGTTTATATGACGAGATTACTACAAAAGGACATATCTATTGCAACGGAATCTTTCTTAGAATTGCAGAATATGCTTATGCTTGCCCATGGCTGATGTATCAACAACAAAAATACTAACGAAAATAAAATTAATAAGAACTAAGGAAATTAAGAAACCTTCAAATGGAGAAGTGGTTGGGAAAGACGTAGAAGAGTAGAGATGCAGGGAGGATGGCAACCAGGGGAACAGAAGAACCGGCAGTTAAGCAAGGAAGCCGACAGGGAGGCTGGAAGACCAGGTCAGCTAACCTTCAAATTATATGAGGCTTTCTTAATATAAAAACTACAATTCAAATTAATTTCCAACAATTTTCTAATCTTAACTAGTCTTAGGAGATCTAGACGGCCATTCCATTGGACCACGTCTAGACTTTTCTAGATTAGGTGTCCCCTGTTCCCAACCTCTTCTGTTCCGGCAATAAGACGTTGAAACAAATTTAATCTCTGCAAGCTCTGCTACTACTACAGTACGGAGCCTACGGTTACCATCAGGGCCTTATGGGACTCCCGTGAAGAATTCTTGTAAAATTATTACTACCAGACTTATACTTTCTGGCATCTAGCAAAAAAAGCAGGAGACGAGGAACAACAATTAGAACTGAGGACACAGGGGATGCAAGAAATGAAGATAACTTACCCCTTTATAAAGGGTTTTCTTTTCGTTCACAAGCATCGAAATTACCTCAGCGCACAGTGCACGACTAATATGAGAATATGGACAATATTCATAATTCGTCTATTTTTTGAGATATTGGTGTAATTCAAACTTTAGTGAAGATTTCTAAAGTAAATCTATATTATTTACAAAAAACAAACAAAGGTATATTCTACAAAGAAAACCTATGAAAACAAAATGAGTTAAGAAACACAAAAGTTGAGAAAGATACTTATAAATTTATATTATTCGCTATCTGCAGAATCATTTTCTTCTTCACTAAGGTGCAATGATGAAACTAAGTCTCTTGGATAAGTACCAAACTCCAGTCAAGGTGATGAAACATACTCTTCAGTGCCACTCAGATCTGTAGAGTAAAAAACAGTATTTCTTCTTACGGAAGCTATAAATGGATCTGATGTTATCAAGAGTGCTATCATTAAATCTTTAGTAGTATTAAGCCTTGATCATTTTCTGGTGTGATATAGACGATGCTGACGTACCTCTTTGTTCCTGGTCTCTAGAGCATCTTTAGCTAATTGACCTATTGGTACATCGAAGTTTTTAACAATATCTTTACCATGGACTAATAGTTTGTGAACACTACTAGGCATGTAATACCAGTCATACAGCTCCAAGTACAACTTTTTAGTATCATCTAACAGCTGACTAAATTTAACTAGCCCTATTTTTCTACCACTTGCTACAGTTCGAGGAATAATTAAAAATTTCTCTATCAATTGTTTATCGATGCCGGTAATTGAAGAACTAAGTTCCAAGTTCTTGAAAAATCTTTTCGCGGTATTACCGTCATTCGTGGATCCGTAGCCAGGCTTAGGTTTATCGACTACTAATCCCATCTGAGCTTTAAATTCAGCCTGCATATGTTTTTTACGACCTTCTTCTCAGGACCTCTAACTTGCCAACTTTTGAAAGGTAAACAATATGTTATACAGGGTTGCTAAAAAGTATGGAAACACGCTAGCCCCGCAGAAAATCTTTAATTATTTTCTCGTACGGCCGCCATCTTGAATTCCTTTAAATAGATCACTCTGTATATGACCCCATATCTCGATAGGGATTTTAAAGGCGATTTCAGTAATATAGGGGTTGCTATACTTATCTTGAAAGGTTTTGGAGATAATCGCTATTCTTTTGTCAAGGATTTCTTAACTTCAAGGACGGATTCGTAATGCAAGTAGTTCCCTCCGATTATTTGCAAAATTCATTAGGAACATTTCAAAAGAGATTGTTTAATTGCCAAGAAGTTGACGCAACGCATTTTGAACACATCTTATAAAATTATATTGTGTTTTTGTTATTATCAGTTCGTCACTATTTGGTCTTATTCCACCTTTTTAGTTTGTTTTAGCATCGATCTATTATTTTAAATAAGTAGGCTAAGGGCAAGATTTTTACGGTTTCCTTTTACTTTAATTACTTATGAAATAATCGCACGTCATTTTTTAGTTTCATTGGTTTCACGGGTAACTTGATTTTGATAAAAATTAATAGTGAAATCCTTGACAAAAGAATAGCTATTATCTCCAAAACCTTTCAAGATAGATATAGCAACCCTTATATCATTGAACTTGTCTTAGAAATCCCTATCCAAATACGGTGTCATATACAGGGTGTTCCATTTAAAAAAATTTAATATGGCGGCCGTACGAAAAAACAGTTGACGAATTCTTTTAAATTATCTTCGCAAAACATGGCAATAAATACCTACTTTAAGCTCTCCAAATTTTATTTGTCTATCTCTTACCGTTTCTGCGGGGCTAGCGTGTTTCCATACTTTTTAGCGATCCTGTATGTAACAAGCATTCAAAGCAACGGATCCACGAGTGTAACGATGATACGCCAAATCTCAAGTTTTCATAATTTACAGGTTTTTCAGCAACCGATTTTAAGTTCATTTTCTTCGGTGATGCACCGTATATGAAGCAATTCTGTGTAGCATTTGTTTTCGGTAAAATATTAATAGTGCTTCCGTCTAATATCGTAAATAAAATTTGATAATTAACATTAATATCTTTTCCCTGAACTGAAATCTTAAATTCTTCATAACTGTTAATATTATTTCTGAGTCTAGACTCCTCTTCCAGAACTAATTTTGATGTTTCTTTGGAAAATATAAATTTCCCAGACCTACAGAAAAGGGTGGATGAGGGAATGGGACTAGTCCTGAAAACGTTACCATTTTTCCTATCCACAAGTTTTAACGCCGAAAGAGCAATTAAAACTAAATATTCATCAGTCGTTTCGGGATTTGCAAACTTTTGTTTGTAAGTACTATGCCCAGAGCTGACGTCAAAGCCGTATTTACAAATCAAAGTCAGAGGATGTATCACTTCATAGAGAAAACTCATCGTCAAGGGTTTTTAATATACTCTGAAAAGTAACATTTAACAACTCTTGTAAATTAACTTCAGCTGCAGATTCAGTGACAACGATATTTTCAGGCAGCAACTGATCCCTACACTGCTTGAGCTTATAGATACTAGGAAAACAGTCTTTGTGTAAAGCATTTACCATACAACGCAGAATATTGTATTTTCGTTCTGATAAATTTAGATCTAAATACAAGACCAAAGCTTTTTGCACTGATAAGACTTTAGAGTTGTTATCTGACCCTTAAAGTCGAGCAGTTTCTTGAGCTACAAAGTCAGTTCTTCTAAGCTATCATCATTGACCAACTTTTCTACGCGCCTTCTTTAGTTTTTAAACTGCTGTTTGTAAAAAATACTTTAGGGCGATCACGACTACACCCAGGAACAAGATCTTGCAACGTTTCATGATCTTGTACGCGAACATATGACCTCAGAGTATCCATCATATAAACCTCAGCCTTGTTTACAATTGATCTTGACAAGTAAGAAACTGTCAGGGATTCTTTATAGGAATAATCATGCAAGAATAAACTGATTTTCCATAGGGTTTTGAAGACAAAACATGCATTTGTGCATTCCTGAGCAAAATAAAACATACACAGATGTTTTGAGAAAATGTCAAACATGATAAAATGCTAAATTCAAACTAGTCATTTTCTGGCTATTTGAGAATAGCTTAACGTAAGTAGGAGATAATGTGTAATTTTTCTCACTTTAAAACGAGTGCGTTTAAAACTCAATTTTGACTTAATATATTCAGGTTTGTTTATTAATATTACTTATTATTGTGGGTATTGAACAGATATGACATCATAAAACAGGCCCAAAGTATTCTGAACTATGCCCATAGGTGAACAGATTTTATAAACTAAATTTAATTTACACCAATATATTCTGCTTAGATGCCACATTACATTGTCAAAATAATGTTGATCTATTTACCAATGAAATCTAATAAAAATCACTTTTAACGATACATACCTAAAAACGACAGTATTAAGAGTACTACTACATTCGATATACACTTCACCATGTTATCAAATACTGGTAAAGCAAATAATACTTTCGAGCTTATACGATACGAAAGGTTACCATAAATGACTTACAGTAGATATAACAACAACAATAAGAATAACCAAGCAACTGCATGTTTTACCAACTTTCAAATACTTTGATAAGTATTACAGAAAACAAATGTCATTCGCAATTGACATTAACTAAACGCCACCATGCGGAAAGTGTTAGAAATATAATTAGATATATACATGCTGTTCGACAATTGGTGGAATAGCCCATATACCCATATAAAACTGACACGAGGAGGGCAAAATGAGTCCGTCGCCGATCTCGATGACATTTTTACTGGCGATTCTACATCAAAAATAAGTCAACACGTATTTTTAATGGGCCCTTCAGGCCTTGCAAAAAAATATTATAGGCCAGAAAATGACTAAAATTGGCTTTCACGAAACTGGCGCGTCTTAACCGATTTCAGTGAAACTTGTATGGGTGTTTCTACATCGAAGACTATTGGACTCGTATATAGGGGTTTTCCTAAGTAAGCTATTATTTCTGTTTGGTATTATTTGACCTGTTCTAAATACGTTTGCTAACGATCGACGACGATTTGGAAGCCTTCTCGAGTATTCAGCTTTTGCGGCATTACCGTTTCCTTCGAAAACCCATAAACCCGATACATATTGGCATAATTGTTGAAACTAAACTCCATTGATTACCTATAAATGGTTCTGACGAGAAACTAAAATTATGACAGGTTCGAAATGACAACAGTAATTGACAGTGATAATTTATCGAATAAGGGATTTGAAATACGATTCGGCTTAGAGTGTTTGCACAGCATTGCTAAGAATATTTTAACCGAAAGTATCAGTTTTCGGTTGAATAAAATACAGGGTTTTAGAATTCGCTGTTATTTTACAAAATGAATTGATAATATCCTCT
>VTPC01001960.1:0-12717 GCA_011009095.1 Ignelater luminosus
GTCAGCTGACACCTGGAAACAGTCAGTGTTGCCAAGGCCAGAAATATAAATAGCAACCCTCGTAGTTGTATTTTTGTAAATACTCAGTGATTCTGTGGCACAACAACTTTTCTATAATTTTTGATGTTCATTTTTTTTGTAAACTGGTACAATCATGGCTGTCTTTAAAGATTGAGGGAAATGGCCTTCATTAAAACACCGATTGATTATAAAAACTAGAGGATCGGTGATAAATCGTGAAATAGTTTTTATAATTCTAGCCGAGATATTGTCAAAACCTGCACTACTCCTGTTTTTTAGATTATCTATGGCTTCATACACCTCATTTGCATTAACTGGACTTAAAAATAAACTATTACTAGTTGTGACACTTTGCCGAGTACATTCAACAGAACGATTTTGCCCATAATACTGATTTAGTTTGGATTGCACAAATGAAGAGTGATGAGACCCAAAATTATTCGCCACTTGAATAGGATCATTAAGCTAAATTTACATTTCATCAAATTTTACAACAAAATTATTCACAATAGTTCTTCTATGCACTGCATTTCTTCTTTAGTCACTAACATTCACTTGCCTTAACTCATTTTCCACCCTTTCTATCCATCTCGTTCTCGGTTTTCTTCTCCGTCTTCTTATAGTAGTTTTCTACGTAGTACCAGCCTGGTTTTTCGTTCTATGTGTCCTAACCATTTCATTCTCTGCACCTTGACAAATATTGTAACTTTAGGTTCTTTGTGCTGTGCGTAAACTTCCTGGCTAGTTTTTCTTATCATACCCTTTTCAATATTGATCCCTTCCAGAAGGTTTTTATTTTCGTTTCCATCTTTCAAACTGTTGCTCTCTGTTTTTTTCCCTGGATGGGTATTTAGACTTCATTAACGTTCTCAGGTTTTCATACTTCTGGTTTCCTTTGCTATTCTTATTTTGATCTACTTGTTTTTCGTGTCCATTCCCTCCACTAAAATCCCCAAATATGTAAACTCACCGACTTTCTAAAATTCATAAATTTTACCATTCTTAGTAATCTTCAGATTTTCTCTCTTCATCCCCATAATAATTTATTTTTTCTTCTTAACGTTTATTTCTAGTCCGTACTTTCTTGCTTCACTTTCTAATTTTTTAAATATTCTTATAAGTCCTTTTTTGTTTTGGCCAATAGTGCCAAGTCGTCGGCGAATACGAGGCATTGATGTTTATTCCCGAAAATTGTTTTCTTTTTTTCTATCACACTATTTATTATTACCGCCCTCAACACTAGATTAAACACGGTTGTCGATAGTGGATCGCCTTGTTTCAAGCCTCTTCTAACATGAAATGTCTTTGATCTAATCCATTCCACATCACTTTATTTGTTCTTTTTCCCAGCTTAACGTTTTATCAGTTCAATCAATTTTTGTGTAGTTAATCACCACCCATTTTCAGCATCTCTGCACGTATATCATTGCCTCCCGAACTTTTATTGTTCTTCATCTCTTGTATAATATCGATAATTTCTTGTTCTCTTGGTTGGGCTATGGTATTTCATCTTCGGGGATTGTTCTTCTTTATCACCTCCAGTTAGCAACTCGTCAAAAAGATTTTTCCACTCAAACATTATTTGTTCATTCTCACCTAAGAGTATTTCTTCTCTTTCCAATCTTCTTGATTGGGAGACAAGATGGTAAATATGTAGAAGATAGAAAAGGTGTTCCAGAAGATAAGCGATGGAATGGGCAAAATGATTGAGAGGATGGAGAGCCTATTCCAGGAAGTCAAAATGATAAAAAAAATGAAAACTGGAAATGGTGAACGAAAAAAAAAATAACGGGTCTAAAGAGAGAAGTCAGCAGAAAAAATAAAGTAGTAAAAGGGACCAAAGATAAAGAAAACGAGGACGAAACGAAAACTAATGAGAACATAAAAAGAATAATACAAAAGATTGAGGTGGAGATCGATACCGAAAGAAATTTGAAAAAAGTCGAGAGAATATGAAGGTATAGGAAAGAAGAAATGAGACCAATTCTGATTAAAGTTACAAAGGATAAGTCAACCACGATAATTCTTAGGAACGCTAAATTACTCAAAAGTACCAATGTATGGATACATAGGATTATTCCAAAAGTGTATAGGAAGAAAGAAAAACTCTGGTCGAACAATTGAAAGATGCGAAAAGAAGAGGCCACAGGGCGTTTATAATACGTACAATAAACTGGTAGTGGATGAGGAATTGAACAAGCCCAAAATATGTAGCGGCCAGAAAAAAACACTCTTCTTGGATCACCAAAAGGAAACTTAGTAGACGACCAGCTTAAGAAGATAACAAAAACAAAAACAGTGTAGTTAAAAGAGTAAAAGCCACCAGAAAAAGGGAATACAAAGATGGCTACATTGGCAATAAACAGGGCAATGATTTAAGGATACAAAAAGAAAAGCAAAAGAATGTGATGGGCATATATACAGAAGAGGCCATAAAAGAAGTAATAATGGAGATGAAAAAACGAGATCGACGCAGTGGGGGTGCAAACAACAAAATAGTCAGGAGTGGAAATATCAAAGATAAAGGATGTAATATTCTTCCAGAGTGGCGGAAATGACAGAATGCCCAGAATCGGTTTCTTTGTTCTAAAACAAATGAAAGAGAAAGTAATGAATTACAAACTAATATCAGAGAGGATGTGCTACATAAGGCTGGGTAACAAGAGAAATATAAGTATTAAGAACATAAATGCTTCGACAGAGGATAAAAATACTAAAGACAAAGACATATTTTATGAACTACCAGCAGAAGAATATGGGAAAATAGTAAAGTACGATATAAAGGTAGTTATGAGTGACTGTAATGCCAAAATATGGAAAGAAAGCATATACAAGACTATAACGGTAAGCAACAGTTCGCATAAGGAAACAAATGAGAATGGTCAAAGACTGATAGGTTAAATAAAATCACTGTAGGAATTAGTACGGCAAATCAACTTTGCTTAAACTTAAAATAATTGTGGAATTTTAACTCCCTAATTCAGGGTACATCCAAAAACCATCCATATCAACCTGGTAGTTTCCAAAATCTACAAAATAAATTTGATCAAGAAACTTCGTACTTTGCATTGCAGTGCACTCCACTCTCAGTAAAAATCTTCAAATTTAACGATCTGTACTCGATTATTCGCTAACCGTTAAAGTTATCACGGTGGAATTTAGCATTTCGGTATAATTTGACCACTAAACTGAAGTTAGAACATCTTCTAGAAAAACCTTTCAAAATCTATATTCCGTAAAATTGCCAATAAAAAAGTAGTGAGTACTGTAGATAACAACGCAATTACTATAACAAAGAAAATCGACGTTGTTTGAAATACTTTCTAAATCCAATTCTGCAGTCTACGTAAAAGTGGAATTAACACATCGTTCAATAAGTCCCGAGACTAACAACGAAAACAACATTTTTTTTTCAAACATCATTTTTATTCATCGATATAATCTCCTTTTAGAGTGATACAATCTTTCCAACGCCTTTCCAACATTTCTATACCATGTTTATAGAAGGATTTATCCTTTGCTTCAAAATAGGCTTTAGTTTCGGCAATGACCTCCTCATTCGAGCCAAATTTTTTTTCCTGGAGCATTTTTTTGAGATCAGCAAAGAGCCAGTAGTCGCTGGGGGCTAAATCTGGCGAATACGGGGGGTGGGGAAGCAAATCAAAGCCCAACTCGTAGATTTTTGCCATTGTTTTCATGGACTTGTGGCATGGTGCATTGTCTTGCTGAAAAAGGATTTTTTTCTTCTTCATGTGCGGTCGTTTTGCTGCGATCTCCTCCTTCAAACGTACCAACAAGTCAATATAATAATCACTGTTGATCGATTTACCTTTTTCCAGGTAGTCAATGAAAATGACGCCATGTGTATCCCAAAAAACAGACGCCATGACTTTGCCAGCAGATTGCTGCGTTTTTGGACGCTTTGGGCGGCTTTCGCCAGCCATGCGCCACTCAGATGATTGCCGATTCGACTCCGGAGTGAAATGATGTATCCATGTTTCATCCATTGTCACGTATCGACGCAGGAAATCCTTTTTATTGCGAGTAAATAGCGATAAACAGCTCTCTGAATCGTCGATTCGTTGCTGTTTTTGTTCCATTGAAAGCAATCGCGGCACCCACTTGGAAAAAACCTTTTTCATGCTCAATTTTTCATGAAGGATTGTAAATACGCTTCCAGATGATATCTGTGTCATTTCTGCAATCTCACGGACCTTTGCTTTGCGATTTTTCATTACGATCTTGAATACTTCACTCACATTTTCCGGTGTAACGGCTTCCAATGGCCTACCTGAACGTTCCGCATCGTTTGTGTCCGTACGACCACGTTTAAACTAAGCATACCAACGACAAATCGTTGATTTGGATGGAGAGGAGTCCGGGTAACGTTTTTCAAGCCATTGCTGGGCTTCTACGGTGTTTTTACCCATTAAAAAACAATGTTTTATCAACACGCGAAACTCGCTTTGTTCCATTTTTCAAACAAATTACAAAGTGACTTTACTCTAACCTCGATAACTCTGCTGTTTGTGGTCCAATCGACGTGAAATTTTTACACGTTTCATGTGAAGGTTCGCACTCTAGGGAAACGTGGCTAGTTTGGTACTACTAGCACCATCTCTGGGTTAGTCTCGGGACTTATTGAACGATGTGTTATACCGGAATACTCAGTTTCAGCGTGATAGTTTTAGGAACTTCGAAGTAATCACGTGCAGACTGTTAAACGGTACACCCCGTATAGTATTTGTAAATGCGTGTATCTACTTTTACTAACTTCCTAGTTGTGTTTGTAGTATTACAATTTTGATGCTAATTGCACTGCATTTATTGGAATAAACGAGGTGTAACAAAATATCAGCTGTGCTATAGGGTTAGAGTATTACTTTAAAAACAACAAAAGGCTTGAACATCACGCTTTTATGAAGGACTCTCTTATGAATAGCTAAAAATATTTCTAGAACACATTAGATGTTTTTTTGTAACACTTTTGGAAATTTTGCAAAAAATGATGTTGTGTCGTTACTCTCTGTTCACCCTGTATATTTTGTAAATACTAGCTTTTTATAACTTGATAAATATCGTAAATAAAAAATGTTTCTATTCAAACACAAATAATAAAATAATTACAATTTAATTTTTTCTTTTCAATTTTTTTAATTTGATTTTCTCATGCTCACAATGTATTAATAGTAGAGTTCGAATGCGTTAATACGCTATTGATATTAAATCTAGCATTGTGGTAAATGGTCCTTATCTATAAAAATAATACAAATATAAAGGAAAATGCTACTGTATTAAAGTTGAAGCAGTATTTATCAGCAGCCTGCGTATGAGGACCCTAGTAACTAAAGCTTTACTGTTATGGATATGCTTCTCTTTCTAATTTTTTTAAAAGAATCATGTCAAATGGCTCTTAAAAATAAAAATGCCACAAACATATTATAGATATCTTTTTATTATTATTAATACATTATTTAGAATTAGGATACAAACAATACATTTATATCAGCATCTCCTTCTTTTTGTTGGAAAATATTCCTGTTTCTCCGTTCTTCTTTTATTTGTAATATCAGTATCATCTTGTTTTATTAATTTTAAAATGGTTTTTAACTTCTTCGAATATGTTTCAAAATCTAATTCATTTAGAGCATTCAGAATTTCTTGGTTTTCCATTCTTCTTATAGCTTCTCTATCAACTTCATTTGTTCTTTCATCGATGGTTCTTTTACTCTCAATAAAATCCTGGATTTCTTCTTGATGAGAATCTTTAATTTCTTTGCTTTGATCACCAAGTGCCTCTACGTCTCCTAAAACAGAATTATCTTCCTTCTGCTGTTCATACAAGCACACCAAATGGATATGCTTGCAAATATTAGTTTTTACGGAATATTCATGGCTTTGACACTTATACCTGTGGAAACAGATTTTACATACCCTGCAATCTGTTTCACAAATTTTATTATATGTAATACTATAAAACTCTTCACCTTTGGAGGACCTTACCTCAAATTCTCCAAACCCTACCTCTGTGATTAAATTCCTGTCCATTCGTTCTGCAGTTTTATGTTGTTTTAATGTTACCTTGTCCTGGTAGCTATTAGCATTTGGTCTTTCCATATTTAATATTCTCTGCCACATTTTTGAATCCACTAGATCTTCAATCTTATCTAAAAGTTTTTCTCCAGTGATGTTGGTCCTTCTTTTTATTTGGTTGGTTTTCAATAAATTATTCAAACTTTCTAATGCCATATTCGTATTTATTCCTGCTTCTAATCGAAAGCAGTGTGCCTACATACTGATTCGTTTTTGATCTTGAAAAAAGCAGATAATCAAATTAAATGTATAACATAGCTACAATAAAATTTACTTTTGTAAATAATCTAAAAAGTCTATTTCCTGAGCATGTTTCAATTTATCGAAGTATTCATTAGACAGTTTTACAAATTCATTTACTTTAGTTTCGTTTAAAATTTTCTTCAAATCATTTTTCATTGTTTTCTTGATTTCAGCATTTTTTATTTTATTTCTTCCTTGCAAATTCCAGTTTTTTATAACGTGCCATGTACACTCTTCAGCACCTTTACCCACGCATTATAATATTTGGGATCGTCATCACTCATGAAATATTCTGGCTGCAATTCTTCTCCCACTTTTTTATTCAAAGCACCTAAAAAGAGCTCTTGAGCCACCTGATCTAATCTATTCGTTAAAAAGAAAGCCACGGGAAATCCTGCATTTTTGTCATCTTTTACAAGCATGATCGTTAAATCCATCCCCTTTCTATTTGTGCAGTGAGTACTATCCATAAAAATTATTTTTCCGAAATCTTTTAATTTCTTCTCCATAGTTGCGTTCATAAATCCCACAGTAAAATCTGTATCTTTGAGAACAGGATGACTTTCACCTAAAAATAATCATAAAAGCCCTCCACCACTACCTATATATACCATCACCAGCACTCCACATAGACATTTATTAGATTTTTGCCAATTCAAAGATAAATAGATAAAAATTTTATATGTACATATTTTTAATTAAAAAATGACAGCAAAGACCCACCACTAATAGTAACAATAATAAATAATACAATTATCACTTACACACGGTTGTACATGTTAATATTATTATAATCACCAAACCCCGAATTATAAGCGAATGGCAAAAACGAAACAACTTGGATGTGCTTCATTTCATGATTGGTAAAAACCACTGGTTAATATTTGTTATTTTGTAATGTTTATTATAAAAGAATACTGTACATACAACAAGTAGTTTTTATCAACACAACATGCTACTCTCACCTTCCTGTTTAAAGAAAAAGGCATAATTTTTTCCATTTTGATTCCATTCTTGAACTTTCAAACCAACAGCTATGACATCATTATCATGTCTCCTTTTATCTATGTTGTGTCTTTTGGTTAAATAATTAATATCTTTTCTGCTTGCTAAATTAAATCTGCTCAGTTTATTACATTCCACTTTTCTTACATCATCCAAAATTCGATCAATAGAAATACCAATTTTTAGTTTATTTACAATCATGTTTTTTTCCATCCTAGTTAGATGTTGACTTCTTATTTCCTCATCATGTCCAACAAGAGTTTTCCAAAATTTGATGAATACTTGATCTACGATGTTATTTAAGTTCATTAGGGACTTTTAAATTATATATATACGAGGGCTGTTTGACGGAAGCGTGACTTTCCGCTAGATGGCGCTGATATCGGTAAATCGAAAACATTAGCATATACGTCAGTCTTTTAGAGGCTTAACCTCCAAATTTCATGTCAATCTGTGAAATAGTATACATTTGACAGTTATAGAAATCAATTAAGTTTGTGCTATTTTGTAAATATGGAAAAACGTGAATTTCGTGTTTTAATTAAACATTATTTTTTACGTGGAAAAACAGTGAAAGAAACTGAGGAGAAATTACGGAAATATTACGGTGAATCTGCTCCAGCGCATGGAATGGTTTCCAAGTGGTTTAATTCATTTAAAACTGGCCGTATGAGCACTGATGATGGTGAACGCTCCGGGCCCTTACAAACGGTCACTACTAAGGAAATCGTTGACAAAATCCATAATATGGTAATGGCTGATCGACGTTTGAAAGTGCGCGAGATAGTTGATGCTGTTGGCATCTCAATCGAACGGGTGCATAATATTTTACACGAACATTTGCATATGAAAAAGGTATCAGCAAGATGGGTGCCGCGATTACTCACAGTGGACCAAATGAGAATTCGTGTTCAACTTTCAAATCAATGTTTGGTCATGTTACAACGTAATCCAGTTGAGTTTTTTCGCCGATATGTGACTGTTGACGAAACCTGGATCCACCACCACACCCCTGAGACAAAGGAACAGTCGAAACAGTGGATTTCACCAGACGAACGTGCACCAAAGAAGACTAAAATTGGTCACTCGGCTAATAAGGTTATGGCGACTGTTTTTTGGGATTCTAAAGGCATAATCCATATTGACTATTTGGAAAGGGGTAAAACAATAACTGGCCAATATTATGCTGATTTATTGACCCGTTTTGATGTTATCTTAAAGAAGAAACGCCCACATTTGGCACGTAAGAAAGTGCTCTTTCATCACGACAACGCCCCATCTCATTCATCCGCAATTGCGACCGCTAAATTGGTACAATTACGCTACGAATTGCTTCCCCATCCACCATACTCACCGGATCTGGTCCCAAGCGACTTTTTTTTATTTCCGAATTTGAAAAAATTTCTCGCAGGAAAAAAATTCACATCAAATGCAGAGGTTATTGCTGCAACGGAGGCCTATTTTGACGAGTTGCCAAAAGAACATTTCTCAGACGGCTTAAAGAAATTGGAAAGTCGTTGGACTAAGTCTGTAGCACTTGAAGGGAACTATGTTGAAAAATAATAAAAAAAATCTAGGCTAAACCTGTTTTTTATTGAAATGTCACACTTCCGTCAAACAGCCCTCGTAATTATTTTCTTTTACCATTTTCATAAAATTTAATAACTAAATGTGATGGGCATACCCCTTGAATTTTAATAGATCCTCCAGTTTTTTCGGTTCGTATTTTACAATTGCTTTTATGGCCTTAAATAAATAATATGACTTGATGTTATACACAATAGATTTTTTAATAATGAATATTCACCTTTTAGGTCGCTTCTATTACAAGCATAACGGATTTCGTTCCCTTTTTTATTTTGCTTTCGCCCGCATATAAAATAATTTGCTTCAATCTGTGCTGTTTGTAGCCAGACAGCAACTTCATCCTTGCTACAAAAAGATAAATATATTTCATCTACACTTACCTGGTGACTTTCAGTTAAATGCTGCTTTAAATTTTCATAAGTGCCTGTTTCAATCAAGCATAATGAACATTTGATGCGACTGATTCTTGAAGTTCTGACTATCTTATTGTGGACATTCTTGATGTGTCTATTTCTTGAACTGCTACTAGAGAATTCCTTGTAACAATACTGGCACTTATTAGATTCCATCTTGATATCTATTTATCTAAATTCTAATAAGATCTAAACCTAAATAACCTTATTAACTACAAATACTAATGTAAAAGATTTTTACAAAGTATCAATGACAGCTAGTGAACAAAATTTTAAATAAAAGAACTAAATATAATAATTATGTTAAATAAATTACATCCAATAACAACTTCAATTAGTTTAAGGCAGGATTAATTAGTTCATACGAACTGTTTTTTAAATAAATCCACAGGTAATTTTCTTCAGAACCACCAAAATGCAAGCGATGCAAGATGCAAGTGTTTGCAGATTATTGACAGTTTCGTTTTCCCGCCGAATCACTATTATCAATTTCTAGTTAGTTACTAACTTAGTAACCATTAAGTAATGGTAGCTCTGAATGTTGTGAATTTACGCATGCGCAACTGCCGAGGTACGATCTAACTTTTAGCGTAGCCTCCTCCGTTGCCTTGGTTCTTTTTGAAGTTTGACATAGTGGGATACGGTTCAGACGGACGACGCGTCATTTGTTTGTTCTAGAAAGCACAAAAATCAAACAAAAGAAGAATTGGAAAAATCTAATGTAAGTGTTTTATTTTAATATTTACTTTTTATAATACTAAAATGTATTTATTCCTTTAAACCTTTGCTTTCTGTTAAAACCTTCAGTACTCGTCGTTATCTTTACTAACAATTTGGGCAATCATGTAGAATGCTGGTCCCACACTTAATTTATAACTCCAGTTATATACAGTTTCTGTGGAAAATAAGGACACCTTTGCAATCCTGAAGCTTTAATAAATATATATAAACAGATTGCTTTCTTCTTAATTGCATATAAAAGCGAAAATTTCAATGGTAAAGGTGCACTTGCTTTTCGTTATTGACACGTCCGTCCGCCATATAACGTGTCGAATGCTTCGGTATACCGCGCTGCCGGACGGACATGTCAACATGTCAACATGTCAACAACGAAAAAAAGTGCACTTTTACCATCGAAATTTTTGCTTTTATACGCAATTAAGAAAACAGCAACCTGTTTATTTGTATTTATTAAAGCCTCAAGATTGCAAAGGTGTCCTTATTTTCCACGGAAATTGTATATAACAGGAGTTATAAGTGCCTAAGTGTGGGACCAGCATTCTACATGATTGCAATTTGTTAGTAAAGATTATTTACTTAAGTAAGTAATAGACGATAGAAAATCAATATGGCCACTTTTAAATTGTATAAACCGTAAAATCCACAACGTAATTTATTCTAAATCGGCCAAAAAGCTAGTTAAAATTTTTCTTACATGTTTATGTTTCATTAACTGAACCCAAAAATCTTTTTCTAAGGATTAGCTAATGATAGCTATAGTAAAATCGGCGAACCAATGCAGTGATCAAGTGAAAGTCGCATGGACAGTATGTGCTAGTATCCATCTGAGTCGACGTCCAATTTACACTAGCAAAAATTTAAAATAGTGTTTAGGCATTCACGTTAAAGTCTGTAATCCAAGAACAAAATTTACAAACAAAATAAACACAAGAAGTAAAACGGAAGCACGGAGGTTTTAGGTTATGTTGGTTTCTGTATATATCGGTATATAATAATGCACTGTTCGGTGGATGTTCGCACTTCGTGTATGAAACCGGCTTCAAGCACGTGTTTTTCAGCCAATTGAAAAAGAGCTTGCATTGATCACGCACTTTTATTACTGCATTGGTTCGCCGATTTTAGTTAGTAGAGATTTAAATTCATAGGTAATTTGGCACTTCTTAGACCGTTGTGCTGTTTATGTTTAAATTACCTACCCCCTGCACTTTCATAAGGATCGGTATACCTCTTTTGTCGTAGAGGATTAGCAGAATCTTCGACCTCTTTATCTTTGTTATTCTAAACGTTTTCAATTGTCCACTACCTGGAACCTCTGGAACGCAAAGATTAAGATGTGTGGATAATTCTATTTATGGTCTAGGGAGCAGGTAGTTTTAGTACATTTGTAAATAGTTTAGTAAAAATGCAGAAGTGAAAAACAGGTTCTTATCACATTTTATCGTCAAGCTTTTATATGAGCTTGTAGAAGGTTCTAGCGTTTTAATTTTAAAATTCAGGTTAGTACTTTCATTAGGTAGTTGTTTTATTTATTTTTCCTTTTTTTAATAATGAAATTGTATCTTTTCCATTTTTCTTTTTGATTGTTTATCTCTTGTAGTGTCGTCAATAACTACTACTACTACTACTACTCCGTAATATACATTCATTTACAATGATTTACAACTGAATATCAATTATGAAATTACATATAATGCTATTTTCCAACAGCAAATATTTTTATTTTATATTTATTATTGTTTATAATAATCATAGTTAACGTGCCTTTTTGAATTTTTAATTTCAAAATATTTCAAAAGTATGATTTTTTAACACAAGTCTTTTTTTGACGCTAGTTGCTATTGTTGGGAATTTCTTATTTATGTATACCGGGTGCTGAATCGGCGGACGCAACATAGGAAATCCCATGCTAATTTTGAAATGTTTAGATATTGGCCCCCTAATTGTTTTTTGAAGGACGTTGCAAGATGATATACACTGAGCAATCTCAGCATTTTATGATAACTCAATTAGAAGATATTTAAACAAATGTGCGTGAATAACTTTATTGCTATTAACTTATAATTCACAATTAAATGCTAACAAAACCAGAATTACTTTAGTTATATAATAAACCAAATATCAAATAAGATGTTCAAACAAGTTTATAAGTTAATAGCAATAAAGTTATTCATATTCGACGTTACTGCCGTGCTATGCACATACGATATACGCGCATTTCTTTAAGTGCCTTTGCTTTAGGTTATTGACACGTCCGTCCCCCATTATAATGTAAGTCGAATGCTTCGGTAGGTCGAAAATACCGCGCATGCCGGACGGACGTGTTAATAACGGAAAAAGTGCACTTTTACCATTGAAATCTTCGCTTTTATAGGCAATTAAGAGAAAAGCAACCCGTTTATTTGTATTTATTAAAGCCTCAAGATTGCAAAGGTATCCTTATTTTCCACGGAAATTGTATATAACAGAAGTTATAAGTGTCTAAGTTTCGGACCAGCATTCTACATGATTGCCGAAAATTATTCTTCAACTCTTTAAAGTACTCTAGAAAGAAAAATCTTCACTTCTAGCACTACCGTTATATAGCTCTACAGGTGATATCTTTAGTGCAATGCGC
>VTPC01001961.1:0-38536 GCA_011009095.1 Ignelater luminosus
GTTTTTGTAAGCTAAAAAACTTTTAATTTTAATTTATTTACATTTAGATTATAATTTGTTTTATTGTTACTATAAACATTTTATATATTCATCTGTTTTGAAACTATCGAGTTTCAGTAGAGAAAAAGCTCAGCAAGTTTTGTAGACACAGAAAAAGCGTTCATTTAACAAGCAAGACACATCTTTGTTAAACGAGCAACTATTGAATCTTAAGCCAAATCAAGTGTACTCTCTGGCATATGAATTAGGGCAGAATACCTAACACTACTTTGACATTTTTTATTTACCAGTCCGAAATCAAACGTAAAATTGGAACTAAATTAATCTAAATAAAAGGCTGGTACCTATAAAGTTTTAAAACGAAAGTCAACTTTTTTTAGTATTGTCGATTTTGATTAAATAACCAAATCAAGTCTTTAATGTTCAGTTAGAAACCAGAAGTAATTTCCATTCGAGACTAACACAAATCTTAAATCTTCCTTGAAAAGGTGAACAAACGAAAATCAACCAACTAAAACTGTTAATCTTTCGTGCTCTAATACAGAGAACAAAGCATTAGTACGAATCAAGCTAAATATGTTCCATTTTCTTTGAGATCTTAATTAAAAGCTGGGAACATGTATCATTCGAGGCGACTGAACATTGTTCTTTGGTCAAAGCGTGTGCATGTACGAATTAAGAGCTATTCTCTCTTCAACGGGACATACATAAAATAGGGAAGGGAGTGAGTTTAATGCTCTGTTATAAATGTAACAACTAAAAGCTTCAGGGTTATTTTCTTGTTTAAAAGTTCTTTTTTTTTGTCTGAAAAATATTTTATTAGTCTCAATTTAAACAAGAATTGTCGACTTTAAATCTAGAGGAAACAAAATTGAAACTGTGTATGGCATACTTTTAGTGTTCTAAAAAAACATACATGAATGTAAATTTATGCGTTAAAGCTAGCGGAATTAAACAGTGAGAAGGCAGAGGACAATCCAAGCATAAAAAGGTCTTCCAGGATAAAGAGTGAGTAAATACGCGGTTAGAAGCTGCAGGGATCTACAAAGAGAATTTAAATCAGATATTCTTGGTTTTATACCACTAACATCAGCCCTAACGATCATCATCATATAAAATATAAAATGAAAAACAGAAACAGCGTAAAAACTTTTTTCACGATTACAACAGAAAATTTCTAAAGATTCCTTTGGTATGGAGGTAAAGGCATGCAAATTTCATATAAAAACTCAAACGATGAGCAAATGTAATCGAAGTCCCTTGTGGTGGTGCTCTGAATAGGAAACGGGAACGTTATCAAAACAATCTAGACGGAATCAAAAGCACGATTGGTCGAACGGGGTTTTTTCCGGTTATTGAATTCTGAACAATCATTGGTAAATCACTTGCGATTCTCCTTTGTCTGTGCTTCCGAAATTGCTTTCTGAAACCCGAAAAAACGATGATTTCCGCTCTGCTTAATGACGAAAAGGAATTGTTCGTTCCTTTTTGAAACATTTATTACCTTCGAGTCTGGATACAGATTTCTTTTGCCAATCAAATTTATTTTTCTTATTTTTAAGATTTGTTTTCTTCTGTTACATAAAGTGGAAAAACTATTTTTAGAATTATCTAAAAAAGAAACTAAAAATGATTTGTAATAATTTTCTCGTTATTGAATTTTAGGAAAAACATACCTAAACAAATATAAAAAAAAATACTGAATATAATTAACTGATAAAAATCTAATTGTGTTCAAAGCAAAAATGAGTACTGGAAGTTAATGTCAACAGGAAGAGAAAAACACATGCCCATTAAAATCCCAATGTCACGGATTCTCTATAAAAGTAGGTTGATAACGATTTTTGAATGACTGTGTTTGTGGATTTTTGCAAAAATGAATCCATCACTGTGCGTCGGTGAGTAGTTTTGTTTTAAATTTTCTTAAGTCATAAATAAATATTTAAAAAATTTAATCATTTTACTACAGAAGATTTTGCTAAATTTGGATTTAATGTCCTTTTTAAAAACAAATAATTAATCACTTAAAGAACTAAATTTATTGACACATTTGTTGTTTTGGAACTCACAATGATTAGAATTTTGTTAAAAAGTTATTTTAGTGGTTGTGTTTCACATATTAAGTGTAATAGAAGATTTTGGCAAGGGTTACACAACAGGAATATTAAGTAAATCTGGAATCAAGACGCAACAATGTTAAAAGTTTAAACAACAAGCGTTGATAATGCTAAAAGTTAGAAATATTTTTTTATTGCAACTGTAACTTTTATGTTTTATGATTTCGTATTTGCTTGTATATCAGAGAAACTGAACCTGTAACTAGAAATAGCGTTTGAAGTTAGGAATTTTACGTAATTATTTCATTTTTGATTTTAGTTTTCATTATTTCTTACTTATATTTCCTGATTAGATTTTTCGGGTAATTTAAATTGTTGTAGATCAA
This sequence comes from Ignelater luminosus, assembly GCA_011009095.1. Taxonomy (NCBI): domain Eukaryota; kingdom Metazoa; phylum Arthropoda; class Insecta; order Coleoptera; family Elateridae; genus Ignelater; species Ignelater luminosus. The sequence goes on from VTPC01001961.1 coordinate 2,444, forward strand.
AAATTACTTCAACGCTCAAATTATGTTTTATCTACAATTATATAACCATTTTTCCTAAATAATTCAATATAAAAATATTTTTTTAACAATTATCATTGTCAATTAAATTTATGGAAGTCTATGTCGTTTTATATCAAAGCGTACGTAAAAATAAAAAAAAATCGTTTTATTTCCTCAATTACCCATTTTACAATGTAACCTGTAAATCATGTTTAAATTAAAAAAAATAATTATTAAACAAAAAAAACGTGATAACTATTTCATTCTACCCTTTCTTGTTAATTGTAATGGAAAAAGATAATAAATTCAAAACAATCTGATAATTATTTTCTAATTTAACAAATTCTTATAAAATAATTATGTATCATACAATACGAAGCTAAAATTTCACCGCCCTCCCCACCATCTTAAATTTTTTATATAAAATAAAAAAGAAAATCGCTCAAACAGGTCGATTTCTTATTTAATCATGGCATACTTTGACGTGAAGATTTCTTCCAAAATTTCAACGCCCTGCACATGACAGCTATCCCTTTGAATTTTTATATTGCAAATGGACCTCATTTGAAAGGGCGTAAGACCATCTATTCAACGGTGTAAAAACAAATTAAAATGTAGTTAAGCAATTTTGAGACAATTTAAAAAAAATGAAAAGATAGCTGTTACGTGAGAGAGTTAAAATTGTGGATGAAATTTTACATCAAAGTATGCCTCGATTAAATAAAACATCGACCTGTTGGCGTTTTTCTTTTTTATTTAATATAAAATAGTTAAGATAGGAAGGTAAGACTTTAGCTTTGCACTGTATTATAAAAAAAGTGGAATTAACATTTACAAGTGTTTCTTAATTATTCTACGATTTTAGCAGGCTGTTATTTAATTTAAACTAGTAAAAAGTAAATTTAGTTTATTTCTACTTTTTAGAAAATCTGTTAAAATTTAATTTATAAATTGAATATTTGTGTTTAATTATTTAATTTACTAAAAAAAGACAGATTATTTTAACAGTTCATTTAACACAATTTATAATCATTCATTATAAAAAATGAATTTGTTATTCTCTTTTAGAAGATTAATAATATTAATTTAAACAAGAATAAATTACTAAAAGTTGAACGTTGACCACAATAAGACAATCGTATCTGTTTTATGAAACTTTTAACTTTTGAAGTTTTTTTTCTTTCAATGTCAGCCTGTCATGTGAAATACTTTTGTAAACTCGGCAAAACAAGGTTTCTTTAACAACAAAAATTAGTTATACTTAATATTAATAGAGATTTTTAATTTATTTTTGTTTGAATTAGTAAAAATTAAGCTAATCATTTACTGTTAATAAATCAACTAACGGACTTAATTTTAAGAGTCTCAAGATTCTAGTAATAGAAAAAACAATTTAAATTTAGATGGTAGATTATTGTTTTATTTTAATCTTAACATTGCTTTCTGGTGCAGTACAGTAATACTCATCATCTATTAATTAAAGGCAGCAAAATGTATTGGCGACATATATCGGTTAGATTAATTTAAATTTTGTGTTTTAATTACGAAAGTTCTATAATATCAGCACGCATTATTTCTGACTGCTGAGATTATTCCTTTATAAATACGGATCCTGGCCGATGGGACTCGATCCATTACCCTCCATTAAAGTAATTGGCTGGCAGAACAAAAATTAAGTAAAAAGAAAGAAAAGTGAGAATTTCAATTATTAATTAAAAAGACGCTGAGAAAAATTGACTAAACATTAGAGGTGAAATTAACAAACGATAGTTAATTAATTCATAACCTTAATTACAACTTCTATACTTCTTGACATACTTATAAAGAGATTTCTGAAGATTCTGGGGCTTTAATCACATGGTCGAAATTCCCGTTTTTTAACCTTCTGGCCTACTCAACCTTCTATTTACATCGTCCGCTATGTATGTACTTACATTAGAGTGGTCCTTATTTTTCGAAGGTCTATTTTATTTAAGTTTTTATAAAAAAGCGATCAATAAGTTTTTTTAGAATTTCTAAAAAGAGTTAACAGGTGCCACAACAGCTCCAAAATAGTGCCACAGACCTTTTAATTCTTCGCTGCTTCTTTAACATCCTCTATATGATAATCTTTATTTTTCTCAGTCGAAAGATTAGATCAGCAATTATAATTTTTGTATCTAGTACTAATTGACTAATTTGATACAGTATAAAATTTTTTATTTTTTTGGAATTTTGAAGCTCTTGTGGCATCTGTTAACGCTTTCCAAAAATTCTAAAAAAAATTCCTGACCACTTCTTTATGAAATGAAACCACGACATAAAGTTGAGACTAAAAGATGTAAATTTCTTGCCAGCTAAAACTCCTGTACGGGTTAATAATAAATCATGAATAACTGCCCCTTGGAGATTAATCGATTTCTCTTCCGATAATTACCATTTCATTCAATCTTATTTGTTCAACAACCCATCCTCTGACATTTTTGTGACTTATAGGAACTTAACATATAACATCAAGAAAAATATCAGAAAAACGGGGACTTCGCAAAATTTCGAAAACGTCGACCACAGAAATTGGATAGTTTTAAATTTATTTTAAGGAACCAACTTGATGGACACGGTTTCAAAGTCAAAGGATGAACTTAAAGAAGCTACAGATTTGTTTTAATTTCTACGGGTTACAGCCGTACGAATAAGTATAAAAAACACTCATTTAAAAGCGTTTGCGACTGAAGTTAAGTAATACTGAACTGTAATAATTCAAATCCGGTACAAAAAAAAACTTTTTGAAGATGGTTTAGTATCTTCTTCAGCGTCATAATAGATCTACGCTTGTCTTCGATAGCATTACTGCAGTACCTTATGAAGTCAGAAATTCTGAAGATATTGCAAGTTTAAAATTTCTTCTGTTATAGTTTCTTCAAACCTCTTTTCATCCATTAAATGATATTAAAGCAATTTTTTAGATTAACAAACAAATTTTGATAAAGCGACTTAAGTTTTCAAATATTTCGTGTCAGTCTACCAGGCTAGTAACTCGGAGAAGTTATATGTTTTCATCAACAGCTACTTTTTTGTTGTCAGGTTCTTTTGTTTAAGTCCAACATAGACCAAATAAGTCTTAGCTTGATAGTATTGCATCAGTCATTCTTAAAATCTAAGTATGTTTAGTAAAGTGAATCTTTGGGTGCCCATTCAATAATCAACCAAGCAAAAACTTGTTGCAGACTTTACCAATGTCATATTTGAGCCAAAGCAACATTGTTTCCTATAGACGCTAAATCCATTTGAGACTTTCACTATTGCTGCCGTATAAACGTTTGACACATCTTGTCGCTGTTCAACTTGTAACCTGAAATTAGACTATAGCCGCGCGTTGCGTCAATAGGATTCGTACAATTTCATAGTAACGTCATTATGGATTTAAACGTATCCATCTTCATCTGCAAAATGAGTTACAAAAAGAGAAGTTGAAGAAGTTGCAGGGCTCTCAAGGTGGCTTCATTATCATCAGTATTCTACAAGTAAAAGACACGTTTGTCTTTCAAAAAAAAGTTCTTGAATCTATCGGATGTTTCATATCAATCAGAATAGTTATGCGAGTTCTGATTTCTTCTTTCTTTTTATCTTTACCTTTTTAAACCTTTCAGTGTAAAGAGGTCAGACGTATCAGGCCGTAGAGTAAACGTTTTGTTGCCGGTCACCTACCGTAGTGCTGACCCGAGCCAATGCTGCTCGATTTCACACATCACGCGACATCGAGCTTATTCACTTTGCCGTACTGCCGGTTGGATTTCTAATTTCTTGTCAACAGGCATCACCCCAAAGATTATAAACAAGCATGTTCATGTGATAGCTCAGTTACAAGCTTATTTAATTTTATGTACGACTGTAACTGTTTCATAATTAACGATTGATAAATAAGCACTCCAGGAGGAGTAAGGCTGGTTCCTCTTTTCCGGATTTTCGAGATTTGTCTACCGATAGTCATTTATTTTGATACGGCGACAGTTTTTGCAAAAGTTTTTACATATTAATAAAAAATAAAACTTCTTTTTTATTAATATCACACTTCTGTGAACCCTTTACAACAACTCTTGCGTACAATTCATAGAATTAATGCACTAATGCATACGAAAATCGGCCAGATTTTGCTCTGTTTTTAATTTTAATGAGATGGGAACGACATAACAAAAGTAAATTAAATTAAACTTTCACTAAATTCCTAGAAAGTCGCTATTTAATAAACATTTAGAATAAATAGCGATTTGGACAAATTTTTTACAAATTCCATTCTCCTAGCTCTTCTTGTAATTTTGCTATGAATATTCTGCGTCTAGATTTGGAAAACCCTTTAGTAACGCCAGTTGAAATAAAGAAGACTTGGGAGCAACAGAGTTTTTGGTATCCCTCAAAACCTTCTCGCACTTACTCCAGAAGGAAACTCAATATTGGCCAGCTGAGAAAAATGGTTCAGGGTTCTTATTTTGAACTACTGAAGTTTGGGCATTAGTCATTAAGGTCCAGACACCTTTTTTCGCCTGATTTCTTTCTTTCTATTCCAAATGAGGTGACCGTGTATGCAGTCTATTGGGTCTCATTGAGTTCATATATCCAAGAGTCATCGTAATCAGTCTGGTAGTTTTCGAGATTTAAAAAACGATAAACAAATGATCTTTAAAATGAGCCGTCACATGACTATTTTACCATTTGGAATTTTCTTGGAGGATGGCTGCCGTAGACTTGAAGAGGATATTACGTAACGTTATCGAAATTCATATCATATTGTGTCCTTGATACTAAAGTTGACGCATTTCAAAATGTTTCTTTTGAATTGTCTAAAAGTGAATAATTCATTGGAACACGTGATAGTCTAACAAACAAACGAACGTTAATCTTTTGCCATCAAGGTGGTAGGGATTGTTTTAGATTTGATAATCTAAATCAGGGAGCGTAACAGAAGCTTTTGGAGGTTATTCAGCTACTCCTGGCGCCTCCCTACGCTACAACTTACATCATTAGGATCATTCTTAGTAAATACCACAGCTTTATCACTTTTAAACTTTCTATTCGCCGTTAAGTAAAGAAGAAAATTTTAAACAATTAGATTCTATGAATGTCTTATCTTGTAATGCAAGAGTTCAATAACTTAGCTTTCCTTTTCCTCTTAATAGAAAAACAAGTATTTTAATTAATAACAAGTATAAGTTAAAATTTATCCGTTTAGCAAAACCTAGACAACTCGATCATATAAGTAAATTGTTTTGCCTTTGAAATGATGTAGATGGTATGTATAAGTACTGCAATCCTAATAGTTACCTATTTAAATTCTGGAAGCGATAGGCTTTGATATACCTAAAATAGCGCAAAAACAATTTAAGAAGCTGTAATTTATAGCAGAAAACAGTTTATGATTGAGGTTTGTGCCTTGATAGAGAGATCTAATTTAAAAATGTAATTTTATCCAAATTAATTCTGCATCTTATTGACTTTAACATAAAACTCGTTAGCTAAAGATTTAATTAACGCGCAGTTTTCTAGTTTTTCTAAAGAAACCTACAATAGTATAATAAGATTTTTTACCTTGGGTACTAATCTATAGTAGTAGATCAGTAGCTCTTAAAGCCTTGCAAACGTGATTGACTTAATTGTTTTTTTAAATTTTTTAATCCGATGAAGGAAAACTCATTTACGCAAAAAATAGTCATCTCATTTAAAACACAGAATTTTATGACATTTGCGACTAAATTAGAAGCGAAAAACAATTATGATCAACCTCATTTTTAGTAAACAACATGGAAATTTACATAACATTAACAAGCAGTTTTGATATTATCGTCCTTGTTTGTGAAATAATAATTTTACGTGCCATTATTCAACATAAAAATAATAGTAATAATAACAATATGTGTGAAGTATTGTGTACAGGCAATTTAGTATTACCTATTCGATTTTATTGTTTGTTTTTTTCCTACTTTACTTACAACTAGTTAGATTGAAATTTTTATGGACATCAAATGAATTACCTCTATGTAGAATCAGAAAAGTTTATTAACTAAACCCTTTAAAAATATAATAATTTGTCAATAATCATCTACCATTATTTAATTAGTATTTTCATAAACTTCAGTTAAGTATATGTTTAAGTTGCTATTACTAGTACTGACATTTTTAATAAGGTATACATTGTTGTTACAGGTTTAGCGCTTATCGCATTGGCTGCAGTGGTCATTGCTGATGATCCCATGAAAGCAGCAACCCAGCTGGTTATGAATAATTGCAAAACTAAAGTTGGCGCTTCTGATGAAGATATGAAAACCTTGCAGGACCATAAGTTACCAACCTCTCATGCCGGACTTTGCATGTTGGAATGTCTGTTAACTCGTGGAAATATGATGAGAGATGGTAAATTCTACAAGCAAGGCTTCATTGGCGCATCAACCCCTGGAATGAAAGGTAACGCCGAAAACATACAGAAACTGAAAGATATGGCAGATGCTTGCGAAAAGGAAGTTGCTAGTGCTGGAGCTGACCATTGCGAAACATCTAAGAATATTGTCAAATGTACTTCTGAAAAAGGAAAGTCATTTGGATTCCAATTCCCTACACATTTGTAAATGCATGTTAAATATTGTTAATGTTATGTTATTAGTGTTGTAATATTGTTTCTTTTGTCTTTAATGTTATAGTTAATAATAACGGATGGGTCCATTACAAAGCCAATCAAGTTATTTGTAAAAAGTACAATATGAGGCATTTCCCTGGCTTATGTTAAATATTTTGAGCTTTAATAAACACACACTGCAGAATCTTCTTCTTGTTTTCTTTTTTAAAATATACAAACAGGACAAAGATTATCTGAATAGTTATTTAGAAAATAATAATTAAAAGACAAAACAAAAGTGAAAACCAGAATAAAGAAATAATGATATAAAAATACAAAATACAAAGTAATAAGAATGTTGTAATGAACGAAAGATCTATTTTACGTAATATTATAAGGTTTGAAGCAACATGGGCAGGGTTCAAATAATATTTTTTTTAAAATGGGAGTAAGTTACTTTTGTTTTTATAGATTTGGCTTGAACCCTTGAAATTTTTCCTGCTACCCCACTCCCAAAGCTCATTTCTTACTTCTTACTATGGGGACAGGTCCATAACAACAGAAATAGTATCGAAATCAGAAATCAGTGACGATGCCAAAGAGGACGCAGATGTACAAATGTTTACATGAAAAATCAAAAAATTGTATGCGCATTCGACCTATCCTTAAACAATTGTTGCCATGTCCTAGCATCACTACTGGCAGTAATGTAATTCTCTGCCTTACATGTGTCTTTCATAGACGTTCTGGGTAACAATGTTTCGGGAAGCAATAACTCATCATTGTCACTTCAACAGCTTTTCAACTCAAGCAAAAAGTAGCTTTTATTTTATCAACGTAGATAAATAGTAAGCTGGAATTATTAAAAATCCGAAATCAAATGTGTCTAGTACATCCATCTCATATCGTTCACGGTCTTTCTTGTATCGTTCTTTCATGCTTTTCCTTTCTGTTCATTATACCTTCTATTCTCATGTATTATGTTCTTTACAATTTCTTTTGAAAAACGTCATACAGTCAATTACGGCGTCTGTTCGCCTAAAACATCCGATTTCTCGCGGACGAGACCATCTATTGCGTTCAAATTCTTGTGCTCAGCGTATCCACCTTGCAACAGCACATGCACTGCACGTGTCTTCCTCACCTTTCACTATCCTCTTGGTATAGATTAAAAAGCATCCATTGTTGATCAGTACCTGAGTCAACCAGTTATCAGTCTTCTTATGCATGCAGCCACGTTCGGGTATTAGGTATTAGTTTTTTAGTCTCCTGCAGCTCCCCCTGATTTGCTGATCACGATCATACGTATATTTCCTTTCTTACGTGAGTAACTATAGAGACTTTTATCGTTGTTATTTGCAGAGCTACAGTATATATGGTCTTATATGTCGACACTACTCTCAACAAACTAATTCTTTGGGACTTTTCCAGTCTTTTCTTTCTACTAAATTACTTCATATATCACTGATTCCTTGTCGCTATTTGGTCCTTTCTATTTGAATAGCTTTATTTCATTACTTCACTTTTTTCCGGGCTTCTATGGATGCGGGTCTTTTGGCCAAATGGGAGCGCAATTATTCGGATCCTACCATAGTAACAAAAATTTCTCTTCAGAAAATGCACCGATTACATGTAAAATCAAATTTTCTGAAATCATTTAAGGTTTCTTGCTTACACGATTTCTGCGCATTTTATGATGAAGTGCAACAGGAATTTTTGGCATTAATTTGTCTGTAGATTTCGTACATCACTATATTGTGCAGCTCTTTACGGACATGTACTATTGTGTAATTACCATATAATTAATATTCAGAAGATTCACATACCCTCAATGTTCCCAAATGTCAGTATTTTGAAATAAAATGTAATAGTGGGAGTTGGTGCACACAGACGAAATTACTTTAATTCCTTCCCTCAACATAAAACTCCATAAAACGTTATTACTTTCGCAGAATTATAAAATCCTCATAATTTCCTATAATTATACATAATAAAAAAACCCTTATCAGTTCATAACGTCGAACATTAGTAAAAAGGTTCTTAATTAATTTGAAATGATTCAATTACAGATGCTACTAGACAAGGATTAGTGTGTGTGAGCTCTGTTACAACTAGTATCATGCAACACCCTCGAGATTGCACTTGTCAGTTCAACTAGTCCGGTTATAAATTACAAAAAAATAACCAGATCTCGCTTTCTTTTTTCTTCTTGGTGTGTTTCGTTACCCTACATGCATCACGTGTAAATAGAATGAATATGGTGTTATCTTTTGCAGAATAAAGTTTTATAGCCGCAGAGTAAACTAAAGGGTTAATATTTTTAATTGTAACCCTAGCTTGTGATGTCATATAAACACCCTTATCGGGTTTATATTCAATGCAACATGTGCACGCGAAAATTTTATAATTTTTATTATCACCAAGCTCGTTTTCTAAATTACATGTTGAGTTTACATATGCTATATTAAAAAAATGCTAATGAATATTACATGTTTGTGTGTTTGCATCGACAGAATAATTTAAATAGCATAATTTGTCATAAAAAAAGAGCAAAAAAATACAGTTGAATTTTTTAATTGATTTTTTCAGCGGTCAAAAACTTCAAAAACATGAGATATGATAGAAATAAAGAGTAACATTATGGACTTTGTGTTTCCGTCTTAAAATACCTTTAAGGTTCAAGTCATTTATGTATTATAACAATTTTATCTTTTATGTTCAGAGCAAGCTGAAGGTTATTAAGAATTCTTTGAATTTGTTTTATAGTAACCTGCAATTTTATAGAATGACCAAATACCACAATCTTTGTTTGGAGTTACCGGTACACAGACCGTACAAGCACATAGAATTCTCTAATTAACTAATCCTACAAATTAACTTGAACTGACTCACCCAATGCTTAATGAGATATTTCTCTAAGATGGTTTAAGATAAAAAGCACAAACAATTAGAAAATCTAGCTTGGCACGTTAACAAAGGTTGCATTTGAAACAGAGAAAAGTTGTTAATTTGATAAGCAGAGTTTATATTAAAAAGCGCAAGTCAGAAGTTTAGTGAATGTTATCAGATAAGCAAAATCTTTTCATATCTTATGTTAAAATATTTATTAAAGAAAATAAATATTTTTACTAAAATAATTTTATCAGGAAAAGCTTACATACATTGAGCCATATTTTATAAATATTAACAATAGAATGCAAAAACGTTTAAAGCGAACAACTGTTATAAACATGTAACTACGAGGGTGGTCTGAAAAGTTTCCGACCTCAACGTGAAGATGGCAGCACTCGTAAATAAAAGCTACTGAATCTCGTTGTTCATCTGTTGACAGTTACTCACCAAAGTTTCAGCCATTTTGGACGCGCAGTTTTTATGTAACATTCGTTTGAGTGAGTTGATGTGAGCTTTTTGTGAAAATGGACAAAATTGAGTATCGAGCTGTTATTAAATATTTGTTTTTGAAAGGCAATACGCCTTCGCAAATAAAAGATGAGTTGGATTCTGTGTATGGGGACTCTGCACCATCATTTACCACAGTGAAATTTTGGGCTGCTAAATTTAAACGTGGCCGTAAGAGCTTGGGAGACGATAAACGTTCGGGACGTCCAAAAACTGCAACTACCGACGAAAACATCGCCAAAGTTTACCAAATGGTGCTAGACGACCGCCGAATTAAAGTGAGAGAGATAGCAGAGGTTATGAACATGTCAAAAGAACGTGTTTGTCACATATTAAATCAACATTTAGGCATGAGAAAGCTGTCCGCGTGTTGGGTGCCGCGTTTGCTCACGTTAGACCAAAAACGTGTTCGAATGAATATTTCCAACGCTCTTTTGGTGCAGTTTAGACGAAATAAATCCGAGTTTTGGCGCCGATTAATTACTGTTGATGAAACTTGGATACACCATTATACGCCCGAAACAAAAATACAGTCCAAACAGTGGACTGCAAAGGGGAAACCGGCTCCAAAAAAAGCAAAAACTGTTTTTTCGGCTGGGAAAGTGATGGCGACTGTTTTTTGGGATAGTCATGGAGTTATTTTCATCGATTATCTTCAAAAAGGAAAAACCATTACAGGAGCATACTATGCATCATTACTTGACAAGCTGAAGGCAGAACTTGCAAAAAAACGGCCACATTTGCAGAGAAAGGAAATCCTGTTTCACCAAGACAACGCATCGTCTCACACCTCAGCGGCTGCCATGGCGAAAATCCACGAATTACGGTTTGAACTGCTTGACCATCCGCCTTACTCACCAGATCTAGCCCCAAGCGACTTCTTTTTGTTCCCTCATCTAAAAATTGCGCTCGGAGGACAAAGATTTTCGTCAAATGAAGAGGCATCACCTTCGTGAACAATTATTTTGCAGAAAAAAATGCCGAGTACTATTTGGACGGGTTACAGAGATGGGAGCATCGCTGGGAAAAGTGTGTAGAGTTACAAGGAGACTATGTTGAAAAATAAAAAAAAATTTCAGAAAAAATGTCTTGTATCTTTGTTAGGTCGGAAACTTTTCAGACCACCCTCGTATATACTGAAACAGCTCTTGAAAGGAAAATGAGAGGAATCTGTAACGACAATTAATTTTCAGGTACATTGCGGTTTAAGTGCCTAGCTGCTGCATTTTGAAGACTTTTTCATAGATTTAGTCGTGTGTATACTAGAGGCATTGTCCTTCTAAATTATTTTGTTTTCAACCATTTTGATTTAATTTTGTTCCTAATTTGCCAGTTTACCTGTCTGAGATTAATCTTTTAACTAATTTTAGAAATTGAATTTAAGAAGGACAAAGATTCAGTAGATACAATGTTAGATCAACAGTAGGAGTTCTAAAATAGATCACAGTGTAGCGAACAAATCTGTAGCAGTATGTGATATATTCTTCCATAAAGCTAACACCTAATCTATCAGTTTACATGAACTCGCTAAGAATGAAAGCAGTCTACCTGATATAGTCGGTATAATATCTAGAACCACTAAGAAAAACGACTCTTTTGTGAAGTGTATGAACTCTTGACTACTTACTGACTTTGCAAGTGGTGATAGCATTAACTGGAATAACACCTCAAATGAGAATCCACATCCATCAACTTTTAAACAACATTTGAACACTCCGTATGAACCCCAAGTTTTAATAAATGGTTTAGAGAACTTGAAAAAACCTTAAACAAGCTCGTGCACGAGGAAAACCACCTAACATTCCTCTGCAGTTGTTGGGAAAAAAAGGTAATCTCGAAAAGTTTACGTCTGAAAGAAAAGACAAATCAGCATCGTCTCTCAGGAGTGCAAGCATTTTAGACGCGACATCAAAAATAGAGTGATCGAAAAGGACTACACACTGATAGACATCAAGTAGCTACCAGAAAAAAACACAACGATGTTCAAAAAAGCGACAAGACATCGCAACAGGATGTGCCAATAACCTAATCAACACCTCAAATGAAATACACAGGCATGAGAAAGTCCATGATCTCTAATCGTAACCGGACACATAGAGTAACATTGCTTAAGATTCACACCGGGGCTAGCGTCTCTCAGTTTCATGTAAAGCCAACAATATCCTCTAAAGAGAAGCGCAGACACAATGTTGAAGCATGGAAACGCGAAAGCAGCACCCCAAGTGTCCAAGTTGCACAATTACTACCACTGGCGGTTGTCAAAATATATTATTTATGTTAAAGAATTATAAGGAAAATAAAAACCACGATTATTATGCAAATTATTATTAAGGTTAATTACAAATCATGTAATGCAAAAACAACACTTCCAAAAAACGTTGAAACTGATATGTGAAAAATATCAAATCTATAATTATTAACTAATCCTAAGAAATCACGCAACAAATCAAAACAATCGAATTACAACGATAACATCAGGAACGAGAACAAGACGGACGTTGGTGTTGTTAACTAATGTAATAATCACGCCAGCACTGTTACCACTTAGATGACAAATCTACGTGACGCCGAAAGCAAAACATTTCATTTGCCAACGAATTTAAAATTATCTGTGTAGATTCAAGTTTGACTCCCGTATGTAGGGCGTATGTGTATCTCATTCTGACTTGCATTTATACTGATTTTGAATCTACATCATTGTTTCTCCACATTCAGGCCAGTTTCGATTGAACCTGACAATCTGCTCATAACTGGTGTTCCTCCCGAGAACAGCTCCTTTTTGCGTGAAATCCCCAATAAAAGTAAGTACAGGCGCAGGCGTTCCTAGAAGAAATATACAAAGAATCTTACACTTCTTATTAAATGCGACAAGCAGATAAACATAAACTTTGAAAACGACAGGGTAGGAATCTCTAAAATATTGTTTTGCGTTTGAACAGCTTAAGCATATCTACTGGCCAAAACGCCACTAACTACGACCGCATTTGCACATATCCCGGTGGCAAGAACATCTGCTACTTGTCACTGACAATAAGGTTGTTTCATATAAAAAGTCATTTGCGCAATTCCGTGCAATAACGTTACGTTACCAATAAAGTTGTTCACTATTCGCTGGCACTTAATCCACTGTTGGTTATCAAAGATCTCGAGCACCATTTTTTGGTCAAGCAATTAATATCTTTAAATACTGAAGTCTCAAAAAAAGTTTATCTAAGATCAGTACCTATTTGCTCTTAGCCGAGACTTCTTTGAGTACATATAAGCAGAATGTTTTGAAAATGCATATCAAAATTAGTTCCGATGAATATGAAACCAAAAACGTTTTGTTTCTGACTTCCAAGGTTTATTGAGGGTTCATCAAAAAATTAATATTTTCCGACTTTCCCCAAAAACGTAATCTTATCTATATTTGGTGGAATATTATAGTAGATTCTGATTGGTCACTTCTCCAAGTATCGAAAGCATCGAAACAATAACAATTTAAAGTAATTAGTTTGTGTTAGAAATCTTCAGCTTCCCAAAAACTGTGTATTTTTGAGGCTCTTTAAAAATGGTGGTTTTTAAAAACCTCGCATAAATGTTGTCCTTTAAAAAAGAATTTTTTGCATGCTATTGCAGTGCCGTCGTTGTTGTTGATATGTAGGCTAGATTTATGGCAGAGGGGCGCCTGAATACATTATACTAGTAAAATTATAAAGCTATTTGCGGGAAAGTTGTGAAACGTTAATTTTTTGATTAATCTTCGACACCCTGTTCACATATGTTCAGGAGCTCTTTTTTGTTTTGACATAGAGAATGTTTAGCATATATTTTAGAAATACTTTATATAATGTTGTAGAGTTACAGTAGAATTCCTCTTGTAATATAAATCAAAAAACTCTTCAACTGATATCTGTTCCTGCTTGCAAAATTGTCTTTTTAATGTCTATTTATGTAAGTTCGGGAAACAGAATTTTGCAGTTAGAACGCCTAAACAAGATGAAATCACATATTAAGCGTTAACAAACTACATTACTAAGATGGTATCACCTTTTTGACATACTTTTACTGGCTGTCTTATTAACCATTAATGACAACATAGCAGATCTCTTTAATTATCATTACCAGAAATCATTACTAAAGCTGCAGTATCTCTACGGCAATACACGTGGAATTACATAGTAAGTAAATGAAAGTTTGCTCAGTTTGCTAACAACTCTAGTTTTATACAAAGTTTCATAAACAGAAAATGCTTATTTGGAAAAACAAGTTAATCAAAACATTTCTGCTTTTTTTGTTTTAATTCTGAAGCTTTTGCCAATTCTGTTTTGCTATGCTTAGTTTAAATAGTAAACACCAGTGCTAAAGTTTGTCATCTGCCCTTTTTAGGAATATAACCAACATTTGCTTTTCTTGGTTTTTTTCTTCTTTAAACATAATTCGTTGATAGACAACTTGCATGTAATTTTCTAACTGTATCTAATTAGTTACTTAAACACTGGAATGATATTCAAAGAGTTATTGACTAAAGATGTAACCATGGCAAAAACTAGTTTCCAAAGACATCGAAGAACAGAAAATGGTAGAAGAATGCGAAAGAAATTAGTAAAGCTATGACTAAGAGGAACTTAATACATAGTAAAGAGTAAACGTTCAAAATGCTAAAGGCTCAAGAAGAAAATGAAGAAGAAGAAAACTGTGATCATTCTATAAAAATAATGGAAGAAAATGATTAGATATAGCCCTATCGTACAAATGGTTATCTTATCGAAACCCAGCAAAAGTAGTAAGATTTGAAAGTAAGGTCCTGTATTTTATTGTGCTAATGGAATATATGCTGAAAAGCATACTATATAATGCTTGAATGAGGATAAAGTCTTAAAAACTCGTACTTAATACTATTTTTCAACAACCTTTTGCTTGCAGGATTTCCAATTAAAATTCAAAACACATAGGTTTAGGAAGTTTCTGATTTATTCTAGTTTCTCTTTCTAATGAACCTGTAAGCATTTATTTTTCATTTTCGTAGCATGCCTACTTTGGATGAACAATAATATGATGTTAAATTGACTACATCAATAGTTAACTTTTAGAATTTTCTTTACGTTTATTACTCTTTCATTTATTTTTTACACGCAAAAGAAACAAATCAAACAATATCTACTTGCGTAATAAAAGCAAATTGCCTGAGGAAAGCTCAGGAGGCATTGGAGAGTAAATAAAAAAGGTTCGAGGGTGAAAATGATTTTCATTCGCGTTAGGATATACTTAAATAAATCCCTTTTAAGTCTTACACTTCAAATGCAGCCTTTCATCTTGAACACCTTTTGATTTCTTTTTAATGGCGCTTTGTAATTTTTCAGCTTCTTTTAAGAGCTTTCTACAGCTTTAAAATCTTTGATGTTTTCAAAGCTCTAATTAAAAACGATTTAAAGCGAAATTTCTTTGCAATGTACATTTTGTAATTTAACGTGACAGTCAGATTCTAAACCTACATATTTTTGCCACACAGAAAAATTATCGAAATAAAAAGCAATGATGTCTGTTTTTTTTTTAATTCTTCCGAACAATAAGGTTCAGTATTTATATTGAAAATATTTCAAAAAAATACACGAGCGAACGTTTTCATTTTCGCTATTTTAAAAAAAGTATAAGTGCGGAAAATAATTCCGACGAACGTATTTCCAGCGTATTATGCAAGAATATTACCATTAACCGTGACATTTATGACATTTTAGGAAGAAAAATATATTACAAAGCATTGTGGCGGTGACGGTTTGGCGCTATTTTGGCAGGGCAAAGACAATAATAGGGATTAAAGACATAACAATTAGACGTCAGAGTGAGACAGACAAAGGAACTGGTGTCGTTTCCCACAGGATTAGAATGGTGATTCACGACATCACCGCTCTCTTTGTGCCGGATTATATAGCACAGTATTACAATTCATATCTATACACACTTTGTTAGTTTTTTCGGTGGTAATTGCCTTTTTATTGGAGTATTTATAACCCGTAAAGAGGCAAAAGCTAGAACGGAATTACACAAACAAAATATTTGATTATAGGATTATCTTCCAAACAGAGACCAGACCTATATAATATTTGTTTTATAAACATTCCCAACAAGTCTTACATAAGAGATTGATTTCGAAATTCTTGATATACCTTTCGTTTAAGATTAAGATACTAAAACATAAATAGTTTTATTAAATACCTACCAAATTTTTAAAATAGAAATTAAAGAACAGAATTATTATTACTATTATTATAATTCCTCTATACAGAAAACAGAAAATAAAAAAATAAATTTTGCTGAATAACATACCTTCACATTGCAATTATACAAATAAAATTTCAATCGGTACTACAAAATTCTTTCTTCTGTTTGTTGTTTGAAAACATAACTTACTAATACCAGTTTGAACAAAATTAACTGTGTTTTGTTTTTATGAAGTACCTAAAACAAGCATAACTCTACTAAGAATTGTAACAATAGTGAATACTATTTATAGACTTTTTGAATTGCGCTTCCTATGAATCAATGGATCAGCAAATAAAAATGGCGACTCTATAGCACATATTGGTGATTGGTAGAAAGTTTGATTCTTTAACTTCCAAGATTGGACCGATATTTGGTTTTGTATATCCAAAAATAGCAATATCAGTATCTGTTTGTCGAGAAACTTACGTTGTATACGAGGTCTGTTCAAAAAGTATCGCGAATTTTGAATTTCCGCGGGTTACGCATTTTGAGTTAGTTATCTGGTGTTATCGTGTCACAGTGCTTGTTCGGTTTCTCAATGCGAAAAATTTGAAACCAGTGGACATTCATCAACAGCTCTCTGAGGTGTATGGACAGAATGTAATGAGTTATTCTATGGTTGTGAGATGGGTAAAAAAAATTCAACAATGGCCGTGTAAACGTGCACGATGAAGGAAGAACTGGACGTCCATCATTGGTTAATGATGAACTTGTTCATGCAGTGAATGAAACAATTAGAGGAAACCGTAAGTTTACGATTTCTCTTCTTTCTATGGAATTTCCCTTACTTTCACGGTCCCTTCTTCATGAAATTGTTTATGACAAACTGGGATATCGAAAGCTTTGTGCACGCTTGGTACCAAAAACTCTTACCGAGGATCACAAGAAAAAACGCCTAGGTGCTGCTCTTGAATTTTTGACTCGTTATCACAATGACGGGGACCATTTCCTTAACAGTATAATGACTGGGGACGAGACTTGGGTAGCCTATGAGACACATGAGACAAAACGGCAATCGATGGAATGGAGGCACACGTCGTCACCAGCAAAGACAACATCGAAGCCGAATTTGACAACTCGGAAAATCATGTGCACAGTGTTTTGGGACAGATGTGGTGTTCTTTTAGTGGACTTTCTACCACGGGGCGAAACAATTACCGCTATTGCTTACTGTGATACGCTAAGGAAACTGCGTCGTGCAATTCAGAATAAGCGCCGTGGAAAGCTCACTAGCGGCATTTTGTTGATTCATGACAATGCTCGCCTCCACACTGCAAACCTTACACAGTAACTTTAGACTCAATTTGGATGGGAACAATTTGACCACCCACCGTATAGTCCGGACCTTGCACCCAGTGACTTCTTCCTGTTTTTAAGCCTAAAATCAAACTTCGCTGGCAAGAAATTCAATGACGACGATGAGATTAAAGAACTTGTTGCAACTTGGTTACAGTCACAGGCGTCAACGTTTTATGACGAAGGAATACAAAAATTAGTGCCACGCTACGATAAATGCTTACAAAATGGTGGTAGCTATGTTGACTAATAGTTTTAAGTCTACAGATTCTTTTACAATAAATTATTTTTCCTAATATACATTTGTTTTATTTTACCAGTAAAAATGAACTTACTTTCTGGACATAGTGATAACACGAGAGTCAAAATAAAATGTCTGTGGACGACCGCACTTATTATTTTGGACGACAAATATATAGCATATAAAGCAAAAGTCCCCTGTCTGGTTAAACATCCTTTACTTATTTTGAAATTTTGGCAAATGTAAATTTTTCTTACTTTACATTTCATAGTCGCTTAAAATGTAATAAACGATGGAAATACACATTATATACAATTTTAATCAGGTATGCAAATTACAACACATGTGAAACCACCAACAGACATACAATTAATGACACTTACACTTAAATTCTCAATTCTTAAGGCTTAGGTTTTCTACTTTCATAAAACAAAAATTGTGGAGTGATAAAATATTTTTTATTTTAATTTTAATAATTTATATTTAGCTCTGCAATATATAGCTTTGACAGGCATGTTTGGTCCGTTGCTGCACTATGTTTTTCCATTGTCTTCGGTATTTTGCTTTTCTTGTCCATTCTTCAATTTTTTCTTCTTGAAAATTTTCTATTACTGCTCCAATGCAATTTTTTAGACCTAACTTTTAGATTATCAAAACCTCTCCATAAATGTGTTCTATTTTTTCGTTTGTCGGTCTTTGCCATCTTCCATTTCGTATTTTCACTTGTCCAAAAGTTCTTCTTAGAATTTTTCTTTTTCATTCCTCTACTTTTTCCTGGTCTTAATACAATTTTGTATAGTCTCATTTCTGCACGAAACATTAACTTTGATTTTAATATTTAGCTTTTTAGCTTCTTTGATAATGTCCAAGAGTCAAATTCATAGTCAGCACTATAAATAAGAGACTCCTAAGTAAATATTTACGCTTGTTTCTAATTCAAAACTGGAGTGTAACCCCATTGAGATTTGACAGAATAGAATTTGAGAACATATTTCAGTCATTTTTCAGGTACACATTTTCGAAATATATATTCAAAGTAGATACTGATGATTCTCTTTTATTAAAAAGTGTGGAAATGTTATGTTCATAAACTAATACCTATGCTTATTTTATTGTGCTGATTTAATTCATAACAAGAGAGTCGGGGTTGCAAAACCCCACATTAGTATTCTCCTAATTATATCCATTTCTGAAAATTCTATGGGTCTGACTTTTATAATTGATGCCAAAATATAATATACCACACCCAGTAATTCTATTCTTCTGCAGTTCTTACATTCAGACTTCAAATCTATTATCTTTTCTTTTAGTATTAGAATTTTAACTGCTGTTTGTCGATTTTCTAGTATCTGTCTTGTTCTTCATAAGCATCTCTTCTTCGGAAGTTCTGCTAGTGTGAACAATTCATCTCTTTCTTCGAAGTCTGTCTGTTGATTGGAATCAGTACCTTTTTGTTTCTGTATTTTATTGTTTAATATCACCTAAAAGTGCTCGCTTCCAGTTTCTTTTATTGGTTACCTTCCTTATCTTTGATAAAAGTCACTCTTATTTAATATCTTTGTTTTTTTTTTGCTTGTTGATAAAAATGTTTCTTTTATAACAAATCACAGTTGTCTTTAAATACAGCGTTCTTCGTCTGAGCCTAAGAATCTTAAAAACTGTTCAGAAATATAAGGTCGATTAAACTGTATCAAAGTTTTGCATTTAAGTGTTTGCCAATAACCTGAAGAGAAATCAAATCAAAGCAACTTCTTATCTTGTTCTGCTATGTCCTGCAAGATTGTGGGATGTGTTTTAAAAGTTTTCTCTTCTTCAACCAGTTGGGTGAGAAACTTTTAAATAAATTTGAATGAACTTGTGCTTTGATTCTTTAAATGTTAGGCGAGTTATTCCAGTTAGAAGCAGACAGTGCGCAAAGCGCTCTTGATTTTTACAATGCCGAGTCTTAAACCGCCTAAAGAGCGATGACTGATGAGTGATGACTAATGACTATTCAACTGACCAAACTCATCGGTGGCAAAAGCGTTCTTGCATTTTGCACACAAACCGACGCTACATGGTTGGTAACTCTTTAGGTGAAGTGGAATCTAAGACAAAAGAAATAATTCACAGTAACAAGGCATAAAAGTAGCAATGAGAGTTTTTGTATTTGTAGAAGGTGTAATGTGAGAGTTTATCTCACGTTCTGGTCAATCTAATGTTTTTGGATTAGGTGCCTTATTCCAGCACAAAGCAAACAGTGAGCAGTTTCCGCTGGTTTTCACAATATTGAGTCTTAAGTGATCTAAAAGTAATGAGTACTCAGTTGACCAAATGTGTCAGTGGCAAAGACACTTAGACAATTAGCATGTAAATTGGCAAGACTAGGTTAGGAATGAAATAAAAAGCAGAGGAAAGAATTAACAGCAGTGAGGTATAAAAGCGGAAAGTGGTGGTTATTGTGTTTGTAGAGGAGGACATAACGTAATTGCAGGTTGTGGTGATAATCTAATGACAAGTTGTGTGTTTTTAGGATGTTCTCCAACTTGAGGTGAAATGAGTAGCATTCCTTAGAAAAATGGCGGGAAAGTATTTTCATTTGTCTGGTCTTCAAGACGGGTATCCACAGAGGAGGCGGCGACTAGATGGCAGATTTTCGCGGCGTCTTAGTTTGGTATGAAGCCTTGAAGAAACAAGCATTGGAAACGATAGCCAATCAACCGGAGGGATGAACGTTTTAGACGTCTGGATGAGAATCCTGAGGTGATAATCTGGAATGCTTAATTTGAGTAAATCGTATCTCAGTTGTTTATTAATTTATTGACTGTTTTTTAACTTCTTTTACTAACTTAATTAAGGTATGGTTATTACAAACAAAAAGGTTCAAAACCGCCGACAACAAAATATTTGAGTTCAATCACTAATAATTTAATTTTTGATTTTTTCAGATTCTAGTTTAACTCTTCTAAGAGATATATTTCAACCAAGAAAATTTATATTTTAGATTTTTTTTTAAACTAATAAATAAAACGTAATACTCTATTGAATTTATTTTATTATCAGCATTTTGTAGCCCTGAGTACCCATGATTGTTTCATGCCTCTATCTAAGCAAATGATTTTTAATACAGACAAAATGAGTATTCTCCACAAGTGATTTCAAAAGATCTTTTATTTTTGCAGTTGATGGGTTTTCCAAACTTGCTTTTCTCAAGAATTTAAATGTCTTTGCCGAAACTCAAAACCTGGATAGCTTAAGTACTAATTTGATAAAACAAACTGAATCGTTGTGGGATTTGACAAAATATTATATCAATATGGCAGAAAGATAGACAGTTTTAGACTGGAAACCTCAAAGCCACGTCGATAGAAGAGATTCCGAAAAAATCTTTTCTCTCCCAAGAAAAACTAAAAGATGTTGAGTTTGTTTAGTGCAATAGGCATAAGCAACAGAAGTAAATAGATGGGTGGTGATGATGATAATGTAATAAGTACCTAAGACTTTCAGTAAGTTAGTAAACTGCAGAAAGTCTAAGATTATTACTATTTTTTACGAGGTCTGTTCAAAAAGTATCGCGAATTTTGAATTTCCGCGGATTACGTATATTCGATTTTCGATTTTTTTGTGGCGTTATGTTGGTAATCATGTCCCTCACTTATACCTACAAGTTCGGCCATTTTGAATGTTTAGTTAATTTTTGACAGCTGTTTTGCTTGGACGTGTTTTGGCTCGTCTTCGATTTTTGTCTATTCCAAAAATTGGATCAAAGAATCTGTATCAAATTTTGTGTGAAAAACAAAATTAAGTGCTGGACGCATTCCGAATGTTGACTGTGGCATATGGTGAAGCTGCCTTGGACCGAAGCAACGTTTATCGGTGGTACAAAATGTTCTCAGAGGGCCGAGAAGATGTGAACGACGAAGAGCGTGCTTTTGGTTTTGCTTGCAGTTTTCTTCGATTGCAGGGGCGTGGTGCATCATGAGTTCTTGCCACAGGGTAGAACGGTCAATAAGGAATATTACCTGCAAGTTATGCGCAATTTGCGCGAAGCAATCCGCCATAAACGCCCGGATTTGTGGAAGAACAAAAATTGGCTTTTGCACCATGATAACGCCCCTGCTCACACATCGTTGCTTGTGCGCCAATTTTTGGCCAAAAACAACACACTAATGATGCCGCAGCCACCGTATTCCCCAGACCTGTGACTTTTTCTTGTTTCCGAAACTGAAGGGGCCCATGAAAGGACGACGCTACGCTACGATTGAGAAGATAAAGACGGCATCGAAGGAGGAGCTGAACAAGATCACAAAAAATGATTTTTTGAAGTGCTTCGAGGATTGGAAAAAACGTTGGCACAAGTGTATAATATCTGATGGGGATTACTTTGAAGGGGACAAAATAGATATTCATGAATATATAAATAATGTTTGAAAAAACACAAAATTTGCGATACTTTTTGAACAGACCTCGTATAGCACTAACAAAAATCTTTCTCTTCATTTTAAGCGATGTTGCAGAAAGTAATTATCTTTTGAACCCGACAGGTTCAACTAATGTATCTATTATTTTCACTTCCCTATTCTCAACTCACTTCACTAGAAATTATTAACCTCTTCAAACTTCTTTACCTTTTTATCGGATGTAGTCTAACCATGTATGGTTAACAACCTTCATTAGATTCCAAGTTCTTCAAGGGTTTAGATTTTAGTTATTACTATAGTCTATAGAATTTGAAACATTTGCTTTCAACACCATATCTTGAGAGCATTTATTCTTGTTTATTCAGAAGAGAGGGCGAGTGTGTAAAAATAGGTAGAAGATAAGATTTTTTTGTCATAGCAATTTTTGCCTTACTTAATTATTTTTATGATCTCTTTCCAATTTGTTTACTATGCTAGACTTAATTATCATCTATTACAACCGTATATTTAGTTGTCTCTGTTTTCTTGATCTCCGAGACAAAACAGCAATTCTAATCTCCCATACGCTTTATCAACTCCATTATTTATTTCTGTTTTGTTGAATGCAATCAGTGTACAGTGCGTTGTTGAAACCAATACTCTCTGTGTTGCATCTGATGCTGCTAGTTTATAGCGTCTTGATTATTCTCTTACTACAATCGTTGATTTATTCTAGTAGGTAAAGGATGATGTAATAATTCTATTTCTTTCAGAAGCGACCTATACGTCATGCTTCTATAACTTAACCTTTAACAAAATCGAAATGTATGTTGTTTAGAAATTCCAGTATCTAGTATATCTGCATCTAAGGATTAGATTTACACCGCTGCTCTGTTGGAGAATCATACTTGCACGTGAAGTAAATAGGTAAGACTTAAGGTAAGAATTGCTTTTTATATTTAACCTGTAAACATGCATTAAGGTTGTTTTAAAAATCGACTTCTCAGATTCACGCTTAGTATAATTTAATCTCGTGCTTTTGATATTTTCTACATTATTTATGCCGGTAAATAATATATCAAAACAGCGACAGAAGCTCTATTATTACGGCAATACATAAAATCCTTACCTTCATGAAATTCTGGATTTTACTAAAAGTCTACAACCGGCATTCAAGGTGCTCGGTTGTAATTTTCTCAACAAAGGGTTTCACTTTTATTTAAACAGTTACAACTTCGGAAAGGAAAAAGTTACACAAAATCTGACTTGCTATTTTATTATAATTTGAAGAAAACTGAGAAATTCAATTTTCATGTTTTGATGATTACTTTTTTATTTGAATTTCATTCTAAATTCTATACGAAGTTCTTTATTTGAGCTCATTTTGTCCACTGTGAGAGAATTTTACCAATTAATAGCATTTATAATTTCCTTCCACGCGGATAATATCCTCATAAGAATTGAAATTGCTGTGGTCACTCCAGATCCCTTCGTGACCAATGCTTTTCTATTCAATACTACCCGAAACACGTCGTTTTAAATGTATGGTATTGTGTGGTAAAGCACCATCTTGTTGAAACTACCTACATGTTTCTGATACTATTTAACGGTACAGCGAAGACTGACCTGCTTAGTTTGAAATTTTCTAAATGCAAAGCTATTTATTATTAAAATGAGTATTTTGTTATTTATTAAACAATGTAAAAATTAACATAAAGCTACCATATTAAAGCTTAAAGCTCCATATTGAAGTCTAGGCCATACATAAGAACGCCCTTTTCTTACTAGTTTTTATATAAATGGCAATACTCGAATTTTGGATGCATCATTATAAAACAGTCTAAAGAAACGAGTAGGTATCAAAAAACAAAAGAATTGTGTAAATACAAAGTCAAAAGATAATACTATATAATGTTTGTTTTGTATGCAAAATCTTGGTCCTGACAAATGAAGAGAAAATTTAATGACTTTTCTAGTTATAAGTAGATGTGAGCCTCTTTTGACGTACTCTTTCTAGCAGTATCGAAGAAAGATCATCGAGCCACTTTAGAAGCTGGAAAGCTGTTTAGCTAAGATTAGGAATTTGCACTAAGAAAAACTTTAGTGCGAAGAGTTAGTCAGAGATTTGAACTCTGAGCATCCTGAATAACTCTCAATAACTACAGTATGTAACCTGCTAGATACTAAAAGATCTAGTTTCTCAGATGCTGGCATCGTCATCTTTACATCTTTAGAATGTACAAAGCTTATATCCAGAGAAACGTAACAAAATTTCCAGCTTTTTATCTTAAAGTTCTCGAATGTTTACCTAAAAGCTATAGTGATCTATGGGTCTAATGCAATCATGTCTTTATTGTCCATCAAAAGATGTGATAGTCTGTGTTTAAATCCTATGTACTATAATACTGTTCACCAAACAAACAGTTTAATTTAGCTACAACTATAAAACCGATACAATGCTAGATGTAATTATTTACCAATGTTGATTGTCCTGTAGCGACTAATATTATAAACAGTAAGTTTTAAACGTTGTAGTATACGTGACAAAGAAGCTCGTTATAAAAATCTTGGAAGTTTTGTCCGGTACGTTTTATTAAATTTGAAAATAATAAAATTATCTATGTATGTTTGAAGGACTAAACTACTTTTTATTAAAGAAAGTACTTGCTTCTCTGCCCGTGAGTCTTTGTTCCTGCCATTGTAACTTGAAAGCATATTATATACCATTATAACTTCAACACCCCGTATAAAGCATTTTTTTCTCAATTAAATTCCCATGCAAATATAATTTTTATAGCCAGTGTTTAAATTTTAAAAGGTTTTTAGCATTTTTACTTACAATCTGCAAATTGTTTTTTAGATAAGTCTAAAAATACTACACGGGAAAAATGTTTTGTTGGTGCTACAAGAAATTTAGTGAAATTTTAGACAGCAAATATTTTAATTTTCTGTTCTTGCCACTACACAACACTTTAGTAGATATAACAAATTTATAATTTATTTTAGTTAGGAACACATTAATTTGTTGCTACAGCAAAAAATATTTACTGTTCGAAATTCCACCGAATTTCTTGTTGCACCAACAAAATATTTTTTTTGCGTGTACATAATTATTTCTAAAACCAAGTTAGCGTACTATTTTACATTCAAAATCACATTAAAACGAGATTTTCATTGTTTATGTATTACATAGATAAATTTATTTTATGTGTATTAAACAGCACGACAACTAAAATCCTGACTGTCGCCTTATGGAAATTATGTTGGGCAGTCATTTATTAAATCTAACAAAAATATTGTTCTGTGCATAAAATAAATAAAAAAAGACTAACTATGCACATGTACATATATAGAATTTAAATGTATGTACTCATAAATACAATTAGTGAAACTACATAATTGTTTGAGGTTTCTTTTTTATACTGGAAATAATAAATAATTCGAATTTTTCAGAAAGTTAATCTTTCTGTATTTGATGATTAATAATAAATTTTTAGTTGGTTGTATGAAAAATAAATTACATTTATAAGATTATTAAAAAATTGTATTTATTTAGATTTACAGATTTGTACATTTCCCATACCTAACATTGTTGCCTCACACGTGACTGAAAATAATTTTTTTCTTCTCTTATAAAAGTAGAAGTCTAATAATTTAGAGTTGTGTAATTTGTGTAATACATGACATAGTACGTGACAATGGAATGTTCCATACGTTCTGTTGAATGCCAGATTCTGCAATTTGGGTTAAGGTAAAATACTATATCGTATGAATACATGTAATCAGAAAGTACAGTGTCATTTTAGTAGCCTTTGACCAGAAAAGGTATATTTCTCTAATTGAGTTACAGAATCAAACGGAATGCGTTTAATTTAAGTAGTACACGAAATACTAAACGTGAAAGTTTTGCAAGTTAGTAAGAATACCTGCACATCCTTTATGTACATTTTGTAGATTTCAGGTAGTACCTTTGGATACAGATTTGCATCCTAAGTAGCTTGTAAAATAGTAATTTATGTTAGTAGTACTAGAAGTAGCGTTTCAAGTGCGAAGTGTAGAGTTTTATGTCCAAAGCAGAATGTGAAAATGGAGAAGTTGCTATTTCCAAGAAAAATAAAATAATCTTTAGTAAATGATTAGTATTATTTGGTCTTCTAATCTGTAAGAGTTACCGAAAGTAAGTCATGATCGTTGCTGTGGCTCTATTCGTTTTAGACAATTCAGTTAAAGAGGCACCATAACATTTTGGTTGACAAGACTCAGAAATTTATTTAATAAGTACAAATGAGCTTTTTTTATGATACATAAACGTTAACAAGTTATTTTCCTTTCCTTCGTTTTTATTTTTCAGAAAAAAACGGGTGTATTAAATCCATTTTTTCTCGAAAATGTTTTTTTGCCTATAGGTATATTATGTAAAGTCCTCTTTCAATAAACAGCCTTGTTAAGGATTTTTAAATGGAATTAAATCAAACAAAGGTCTGAAATAAAACAGTACAGAGTATGTAGTAATACGCTTTTCAAACCATATTGATGGTAAATCAGATGGTATTCTTTATTATTTTGGAAAAGACAAGTGCTAAAGTTTTATCTTAAATGTTTTGTATAATGCAGGTTATTTATCTGTGGTTTTAGTTACTTTTATGTGTAATATACATAATTTTAAAACTTGGTTATCAAAACATATTAGTAATGAAGATGGCTCAAGCCTTTTGCTACCCGACATAGATGCTACGTTTGAATCTCTTTTGTTTAGCAAATATTAATTTTGTTAGATTTTTCAGTTCCCTTACACATAATTACTGAAATGATGTTAACCAAAAAGTTTGTTGAATAGTACAGGGTTAGACTATGCTGTCCGACTGATAAACCTTATACTGTTTTTACCGCTTCTTAAGTTAACAGGTAAGTAAGTATGAGTCAGATAAGCTTGAGTTAGGCAATAAAAACCGCGTCACTCATTGCTATTAAAAACGTGATAGAACATCTTCCTACAGCAGTCAAAAATCCTGTACACCGTGTATAGTTTATTAACATTGTTATTGTTGACCATTTTCTAGAAAATATACTTTAAACCACTGTCTTTTAAGTGGTTTTTTTAACCTTTATTTTAATTTAGGTGACGATAACTTTTACAAGTCTTATAGTTTCTCTATAATGCATAGTTCCAGATATATCTAATACATATTTGTCAAATTTCATAGAAAGTAAATAGAAGAAACGTAGAACGTGATGGTGGAAATTCTGATCTTCGTGACACTATAAGCTTAGTAAGTCCATAGTAGATGTTTTTACGTTTCTCATTAGTCCTGCAAGGTGTTCTTTGTATGTACTATGTAATGTAATTCACAGATTTCTGCAGGTTGTAGAAAAACAAGTTCTTGTAGAGGTCTTTATTGGTAACGATGTACATGCTGAATATGAATTACTATGTCTTGAAGATTCGGATGATGAATTTAATTTAGATAAGAATAAGAGAAAAGGTGACAGTGATGATCATTTCAATGAAAAAGTGAAATCAAAGATAAAGAAAAAGAAGAGAAGTCTTGAAAAGTAACTATCTGAAACACGACTTTGACATAGAGAGAGAAGTAGTCAAAGTATGCAAGACATCTTTTTTTAAGACTTTGGTACTTTCCTAAATTTTTCGAACCATTAAAAAAAGCGTTTCGATGGCATTATTTGACCTGAGGAAAAGCATGCAAAAGTTCCAGACTTTGTAAGGCAAAGTCAACTCAGTCATATTTTGAAGTTTTTTTTATGGTAAAACAACCTTATTACTCCAGAAGAAACAGTAAGACAATCTTGCAGAAAATGTAGTTGCAAAAGAGTGGCTTCCGAATTTTTAATAAAGAGTTCAATTTGTCATTCAAACCTCTAGATGATGATACGCGTGATGCATTTATTTCATTCATCAAAATGAGTTACAAGCAGAATATGAGTATCAATAAGATATAACTTACAAAAAAGGTACCTAATAAAAATCCTTTGCAGAATAAAATTGAAACAATAGTGGTACGCATAGATTTACAAAAATGTCTTCCTACTCTAGCCTTGATCAACTTTCAGAATTTTCACTCTATATATATATATATATATAATTATATGGTGTACAATGCCACCAACAAGAAAGTTACCTGCGTCATGTAGGATGAGCTTCTGACATATTAAATTAATTCATTACTGTTTGGTTTGAACAACTGCCCGCGTCAAAACGGTCATAGCACATTTTTGGACTTTTTCCCACAATAAAACTAAATCATTGATCGCAAATCTCTTAAAGGACACACTGATCTTGAGATTGATGCAAGCCACTCACTTATTGAACATACAGTAAAGAAGAGTTGCTGGTTTTAAAATAAGACACAGTGAAACTGGCGAAAACTTGCACGGATATGTTACTGTTAACCCTTTTAAAGTAAGCAACATGGACATCGAAGACTAAGTATTTTAAACGATCATACAACAACCCGACATCTGTATTTATTACTCGAAAGAAATCTAAATGTGGTGATGATTTTAGAATTTCAAAAGCAGTTTGGTTTTAGAAGCCAGAACCACTAATAAAGGAATTTTTGCTACAGAACCGCATTTGAAAGTGAAAATCTTAAAAGTATCAGGAGCACGTATCGTTTTTCCTGATGATAACATTCCTACTATATAAGAGCTGTTTACATGGGTTGGAAAACAGTTTTACAATTTTTATAAAAGTTTCCCAAAATGATACAGTTACCGAGCAGGAAGATGACTAAGTCTGTACTCCATTTACGTTATCATCAGTTATTCAATGAAGATCCAGTTTAGCTGTTAGTTTATCTCAATGCTTAGAAATACCAAAGTTATTGATTTGCTAGTTTCTTGATGTGTATAGGAAAAGAAATAAAAAAGAAAAAACCATGCGAGTACACTATTTAAGGAACAAAAAGATTGTCGAGTCCTTAGCTTAAATTATATTCATAAAATAATTTAATTGCATTGGAAAGAACACTTGTCGGTAGGTATAACAACAAATCTTTTTATAGAAATCTAACGAATCGACAAGGCTTTTTCACGAATAACAAATTAAATCTCGCCTCCTATAATTTTTTTTTATTCTGGGGTACAGATTCGCCATCTTCTCTTTTGGTTTCATATTTTAAACACATTTCTAGTTTTTTCTTCTTAAATTCCTATGTTCTAATTTTTTTCGACCGATAAAATAACGTCTACTATAC
This sequence comes from Ignelater luminosus, assembly GCA_011009095.1. NCBI lineage: Eukaryota > Metazoa > Arthropoda > Insecta > Coleoptera > Elateridae > Ignelater > Ignelater luminosus. The sequence continues at coordinate 31,799 of VTPC01001961.1, forward strand.
ATCCTTGATTTGGTCTAGTAGTTCAAGGATCATATCTGACAATTTTTGCATTCCTAACCTTTAGTAATTGGCTTATCTTATGTTTCTGAATTATTATAATCGTAAAACTACATTCATAATTCATGGCCACCTGTGAATGGATTATAATATTTTAATAAAGTTACCATTAGGAAAATTTAGAAAATTTTGGACATTTTTATAACTTAATTCCTTAGTGTTTACAACACAACAGTCAGTCATTCATCAAATTAATTATAAATAAAATTCTTGTGACACTGCAAAGTAATTTTTTATTAATAACAATATTTCCGTTGTTATAAAAAATAATTTTTATAACATCATTCGATTAATTGACAATTGTTATGCAACCTAGTGTATAGGCATTTATTAATTCATTGTTAGTTATAATTCTTGCATTAAATATATTTCTTCAATTTAAAGAAATTTAATTCTAATTACTACATTATTATTCTTAGTTTGTAATTATGCTTCATAGATATTTATAAAAGTGTTTTAAATCATTCAAATAATTATTTTTCAATCTAAATATAATTTTTAAAAATCAAAGTTTTATTAAACGCTCACACACTTGATGGATGACAACAAAGGAAACCTTGAATTCAAACATCTCCGCGGTTTCAGGAAGAGGCGTGCACGAGATTTAAACCAACCAAGAGCACCGTATCCCTACCACAATTTCAGGCAACCTAGCGAATAAACTGAAACATGGTTAATCAAATGTCAATCTGGACACTAAACTTTAATAGCTTTTTAATTTCCAACAATTCGTTTTTAGAATTTCTTTCCTTCATTTTTAAATTTTATATTAAAGAATTTTAAAATTATTATTTACTTCATCTCACTTGTACTATCGAGCCGGTGCATTTAATAAATAGACCTTATGATTAAACGCTTTTTTTTAAACCAACTAAAATATTCCTTTCAAATTAAAATATGCTTATTACTAGTTTACTTTGATAAAAATTAAAAATATTCCAAAGACGTTAACTTTTTTTAATAATACAAGAATTCTTAGTTTCGGTAAATATTATTTAAGTACAATTTTTTTGATAATTTTTATAAAAATATCAAATTTAATAGTTATTTATTATTTTCAATACTCAATTATATCAGTGCACTTGTCACAAAAGGTGGAGTTGGGGACTAAAAGCCACCGCCCCACTCTCTAACATTAAAGTGCATAAGAACTAAATTCCAATGAAAAGGCGGTCCGTCAACCAAACTTACAGACTTCATCCTGAACATTTGCTGATCAAACAGTAGCCTGCCGGTCGAATTTCAGCTTGCACGCGTTCTGGTCACCCGGAAATTTGGTCATGTTGTGAATATTACGTGATAAATAATGCCGCATTATCATTTACAATAATTTCATTGTGTCCAAATAAACATTCATGATTTCCATTAGCGCTAACTTACATTAACATCTGCAATCAATTAATTAGAAAAAAGCAAGAATTATATTAAAAAGTGATCTCAATAATACTAGTCTGTTACAAATAAATTTAAAAAAATAGAATCGTAATACTAAAAGAGAAGAAAATGTACATGAAAATTCTACATCAAAACTCAACCAAGAAAATTATTTGTAGACTTTAAGTTGAAGTAATTGTTGATAAAATTGAGTGAAAATGACTTTAGAATTAAGTGCACATCCTGCGATGCCTTTGGACTATAGTAGCGCGGCTGTAAGAGTTCGGGAAGACTCCGGAAGTCCGGTGAACGTTTCAGACTCCGCACCTTCGAGTCCGCCGGTCAGCAGTAGCGCCTTCAGAGTTGTTACACCTAAAGGAAGAGATGGTAAGCTCGAAGATAATTTAATTTGATTTTTGAAGTAAATTGTGCTTCAGTCAACGATAATTTTTAGGTAGAGATCTGAAGAATAAATTTATAGCATCAATTTGACAAATAAATTATGTACTATTAAATACCTACCTTACTTTTTTGTCTCGACCAATGGAGAGAATATTAAATTTTTAAAGTTCTTGTAATTTGTTTAATGAAGAAAATGTGTGCTATATAGGTATTTTTTATTAATTTCTAGACTGTTATATTGAAATATTTAAAATATGCTTGACTGAACTTTTATATTTGTCTTTTTAAATTAAGATTTCTTCTGTAAATAAATGAAGAGAAATAGACAATATTAAAGAAAAGATAGAAATCAAAACTAAGTATAAATTATTTACTTATTGTAGCAAACGCCCTTTTACAATTTTTGTACAATATGCTATAGTAAAGGAGATCTGATCAAACTTTCAAACGAAAGTTATTACTGATGGAAAGAAATCATATAAACAATCATTATCTTAAGCTTTACTATTCATGCCAAAGCAGAATTTAATCGATCTCCATATCTACATCTTCAAGAAATTATCGGCAGTATCTATCAAATTATTAGAGATTTTAAAACTGCTTTAAATATCAATTCTTATAACTTACCACAATAAAATGTAAAAATGTAAAAATGTACAAATGGGAAATATTCAAAAACTATTTAATATTTGTTGAACCTCTTGGGGATGTAAATTCAGCCACTATTGGGAAACTGCAACAGTTCACATCAAATCTAGGAACGAGAAAAACTAACAAAAATCCCTATAAAAATAGATGATGTATTGAATAGAAACTTTCATTGTTTCCTTTCCTGTAGATAAAGCAGAAAATAACTTTTCTAAATAGATAGAGGTTATTGGATTTTTCATTTTACATACAGGGTGTTTCTAGAAAGCATCGCTATATATATGAGTAATTATTCGTTAAGTACGAACCTTATGATCTTCATTAAAACACTTTATAGCATACAGTAGCTCACATAACGGACGGTATACCTCATACTATAGTTCTACAAATGATTAATACCGTACAAGTAATATTTAACTAAATTATCTTTTGAAGAATTCTGAAATTAAAAACCATCTAGCTTTTAGCATACTATAATTGTTAAATTTAACATTTCCTTGCATCAATATCTTCTATTCTAGAGAAAGTCTTGTAGCAAAAAACAAGATTGCCCAAAACCTAAAAATGCAAAAATTTAATGAAACAGTTTCCAGGCAAGTTTAGCTTTATAAGTCCTTGATATAGAATATTACCATACAGTATGTAAGTAACGTATAAGTTTAAAATATGAAACACGGTTAAGTATTATTTTAGTTTCTGCACCAATCTTTTAGAAATCGAGTTAAAAAGTTTCAAGTGTTCTTTAGCCTTTACCTTTTACATTTAGCTATTACTACCTTTATGGAGAAACAGTCTTACAACAAGAATCCAAGATTCTCGAAAAGTCAATTCTTGGTATAAAAACTTTTTCAATAGAATTTTGACAAGATTTCCTAAAACGCTCCATGAAATCGTAACTACTTAGTTTTGCATAAAGCTTCTTGGTAATTGCGACATATTTTTACCGAGCTGGTAAACTATAGTTTTTGTTTAGTGCGTTTAGTTTTCGAAACCCTCTATTAACCAAGACTGCGATTGCTTACTGATGCCATAACTTGGGTAACAAGTTAAAGGCAAAAATGAAACACAATGTGTCTTTAACATAACGTTAATTAGAAATATTACGTCAACGTTTCTTTTAGTTTTCAGTTTTTCTTTTGAAACAGATTTCTATTTTTTTCCAAACACTATGTATAGTAGAATGTTCATGACAGTCGTTCGTGAGCTTTTGTTTCTTGAAAACCAATTAATTTGTAATCAAGATAAACTTAACTGTTTTCTTCGATTTTGTTTTTTTTTGCAGCAATGAATTTTCACTTCTGAATCATTCAACAAAACCCGAACTTCTAACAAACCTTTATTTCAACTAAAACACTCAACTATATTTGTTTTATATTGGCATGTTTAGTCTATATTTGCCATTTTGACAAAGTGCAAGAGGTAATAAAAAGAACATAAAAATCAGAACAGAAAGCGAGCACGGTTGCTTAAATGTGCACAACCGTTCACACGTTCATTTAATATTCCATTGCTGTTTAAAAGGTTACATCATGTTTTTAATTGCTAGTTTTAGTTAATTTTTAAAATGTGATATAAAAAATCAAAATCAGTTTCTAAAAATAACAAAAATTAAAAAATAGAAGGCCTAAATATGCGGTTAAAATTATTATGTTTCGAAATATTAGAGGGGAGAAAAACTAATTATTTTTTCGTCAATTTCAATTAATGCCAAGCTGATGCATTTTACAACGATTTTCTATACAAACGGAATTCAGTATGAGATGCAAAAATAATTTTTCTACGATTCGCTGCCGATAGTAATTTTATAATCCTGTTGTTATAATAAATATAAAAACTATAACAAAACATCAAAGTCTAAATTGCAACATTTTAATAAAAAAAAGCAAAAAAGAGTAATACAAATTAACATTTATATTCTTTTTCCTTTTTTTGGCTAAAAAGATTAGTATGGCGGCATTTCTTTTGTACCAACACGTATTATTATTTTGTAGATATGAATAGCATATGGTTATTGTTTGAAATGTAAATCCTAAATAATACAAAAATAACGTGATAGCCAATCAAAATTTACCTTTGTATAAGAGATACCGCATTTCTAAATAACAAACACAGGATAAGCGGCCACCATATCTTTCCTTATTTTGCTTTGACGTGTAATGACCATATCATGTTTATACTCTATTTATTTATATTATTCTGTCTAGCAGTAATCAATAACCAAAAATTAGACTTTTAGCAATACTAACTTTGTTTTGTATATTAAGTAAAAACATATTAAAAGTCAACTTGCTGTTAAATAAAATAATAATAACAATAACAAACTGAAAGTTGCAGCTAAAATGCCGCTCGCTGCAAACAGTTGAACATCGTAGATCTGGTAGTAGTGAATAGAAACGAAACATTTACCCGGGATTAATTTTGGTCTTTTTTAGCCCTCTACTTTCAATTGTTTGAAAACATATATTTTCAATTTTAGACAATCAAGTTAGTTATTTTACGATGCAGTCATAGCATCTTTCTTGCAGTTAATAGTCTAAAGTATTTTAAGAAAGGAAGAGCTTTTGCATAAAAATGGGATTATAATAGCCGTCTATGGTTGTTCAAGAATAGTCAAAACAAAATTTAAAACACTCTAACAAAAGAACAAACGATGATGGTCCATACCTCGCTCATATGTTCAGTCATTAAAATAACATTAATGGCAAAAGCAGTCCAGTTTCAGTGTGACGTTTTGGAAAAGATAACCTTCCCGATTTGCCACGGTGAAGGTGATAAAACATAAGGCGATCGAACTAAACCTTCAAGAACCTCTTCAAGCGATTTCGTTTTGTTACAATCTCGAATTTCACAAACGATCGGTTAAGATTTGTTATTCTTTGCAAGTTCTCAAATTTGACCAAGGTCGGTGTTCGTGTTTCTTTTTATTTTGCAAGGATAATTTATCTAGAGGCCTTCTCTTTGCAAGCCCGTAAACATAGAGTGCTCGTTTTTAAATGACCTCCACCGGCAAAACCTCGAATGGTAAGACTAGATCCAGTAGTCTTGCAAACATGCATCCAAGAAAAGGAATAACATTTATTCATCCCATTCTAATATCTTCCAAAGATTTAATTTCAAACCCCGTTGATGAAAATCTGTATTGTAAACCAACTAGGCATGGACACAATATATAGTGACCTCTAAAGACAAAACGTCTGTTTTATGTCCTAGACCAGTGAAATATTCTGATGGTTTTCTATATAGTTACATTGTTGCGTCTGGTGTCACAACTTAATGCCAAAAAATGAAGATTGTTAAAAACAATTCAAAACAACAGTAAACTATGTATTTTTATATAAATATATAATATAGTAAGGTGGTCTTCTTTAGGTAAAAGGTATTTACCGCAACCATATGTCACATTCACACTTGAAATTAAGTACAACTGAGATTTACTTTTGCAATCATCTTAGAATTTTGTCTAATAAATTGAACTGGAAATGTTCTTGTATTACACAAATCTAAAAAGCCAGATTGTACATAAAGAGTCAAAGCTTCCACGAACTTTAGGTCAGCTTCATAAACCGGATAACAGAAGAGCCTGTTTTAAAACTGGTCACATTCCTAAAGCTTATTGAACTTTTTAGCTCACTCAAGTTGTTTAAATTAACCGCGATTTTTGGAACGACTGGGTGTTTTCGTCTGCCTATGAATATTAGACGGTTGAAGTTCTGATTAACGATTATTTGGCTTTGAGAAACCTGAAACCCTTTCTTCTAATATCAAACTCAACGCTCTTCTCTATTTTTGTTTTAGTTAATGATTTTGCGCATATTAAAATATCTGTTCAAAGTTATATAAATCTGCTTACTGACTGACTGTAAAAAACTAAGGAAGTTTTAGAGTTAATCGGATTTCTGGTCAAATTGGGGGTTTTATTTTATTAACGATCGATCAATAATATGCATATTCATAAGTCATTTTTAGGCGTAAATCGAGTTTTTTTTTGGTTCTCGAGCTATAAAATTCTGTTTGGCCCTCTGCACTGACATATTTGTTAGAGAAATTAATATTCCATTAGTGATAAATCGATTTTAAAATCTGGATCTCCCTTTTCAAATAACATTTTGATAGCGCATAAAGTTTTGTATGCAGCTTAGGCGTAACCAACATTTTTGGTCTTTGGTATGTAATAGCCTTCGGTGCTTCGCACTTTGTGCTATAATTCTCACACCGCACTGTGGGCAAAAATGCCTGTTTTACGCTCTTGCTATATAA
>VTPC01001962.1:0-13377 GCA_011009095.1 Ignelater luminosus
AATACGCAAAAGTTGCCCCTTCATGTAGAAGCCTAACACAATTGAAGTCAGATCTGCAGAGGGTTGTGTTAAGACTTCTGCCAGGAGCACCACGTAAAGCACCTCTATTACAAATATTCAACTTGATCAGCAATATCTATTTCGATATTCATGAAAAAGAAAAACTCTTCTGCCTCTCAAATAAGATCGTATGCGTTGTATATTTCTTTAGATTTCCTGTTAGATCCAATTCTTCCATGCAGATATTTACTTCTTCGTCAAAATTTCTAGTAAATTTTATCATTGTATATTTTTCCTCAAGTTCTAGTCGAGGTTCTGAGGTTTTTCACCCGGAAAGAATCTGAAAAAAGATTGCAAAACAGTGGATTTCGTGTGACTACGATGAATTGTACGTTAAAAATAGTAACTAAAGCCACGAGGTCCAAGGGAACCGTGGCATGGAGCCTCAGCTACAAAACAACAACAACAATTTGTTTTTTCTGCTATATTAATATGGTCTAGAAAAGCTTCCCAACTTGCTTTCACAAGACCAGGTCCTCTAAATTTTCTTTGCACATATAACATAGAATTTGGAACGGAGTTTAAATTTCTTTCACTGTTCATCCTAAAAATTTATCTAAATCTTCTAAAAACTGCGCAGGTATTTCATGTAGCGGTACACACTGTAATGGGTAGATTCTTTTTCTTCTTTTTCTTTTTTATTAGCCCAATGTAATCCAATGTTGGACATAGGCCTCGCCATATGATCTCCATACGTCCCATTTAGTGCTGATCGGTACCAATTTAATCCGGCTGCTCGTTTCAGAGCGTCAGTCCATTTCGTTTTTGGGCGTCCTATACTTTGCTTTTGAGCCCATGGTATCCAATAATGTAGTTAGTTCCTTGTTCCATCTCGTGTCTGTCTGTCTTATAGTGTATCCAGCCCATCTCCATTTCAAGGAGGCTACATGTTCTTCGACATCTATCAGATTTATTTTATTTTTAATGCTTTCGTTTCGTATTCGGTCTTTTAATTTTACCTCCAACATTTGTCTTTCCATTGCTCTTTAGGTCTTAGCCAACTTTCCCATTATTAGCTTTGTTAGAGTCCAGGTCTGTACAGCATTCGTGAAAACTGGCAACACACATTGATCGTATACTTTTTCCTTAAAGTCGGGGGCAATGATGGGTAAGATACAATAATATATTATCTAGATACAGATATAGATAAACAAATGTTTATTGCATCTAGTAACAGAAACAAAATACATTTTCATAATTATATCTAGATTCAGATACAAGATATAATTATCGTATCTAGATACTTTGTATCTAGATGATATACCCATCACTGAATATAGCCAGTGAAACTAGAAATTTCTAAAGAACAACCTAAATTAAAAAATTAATTTTTGTTAAGATCCCTTTATAAAGAGACTTTACAGAATTCATTGTTATAAATTATCTTTACCTGGAAAGGGATGACAAAAGCAGATTTAAAAATTAAATTGTTTACAAACCTGCGAAATTTTCTAATTATCTAGGTAAAAATACATTTGCCATTAAAGATACAACTGAAATGTATCTAGTTACAGATACAAGATACATTTTCATAATTATATGTAGATTCAGATACAAGATGTAATTATTGTATCTAGATGCAGTTTCTAGACACTTTGTATCTAGATAATACCCATCACTAGCCAGGAGTAATCTTTTATCTTAAAGTATTCTAACTTGCTTTCCAAAAACCAATCAAGCCAGTCGTATTCACCTGTTGATTGAATTTCTACATTTTTTACTTTTTTTATTTCTGTGCCGTCAATTTCTATGTTGTGATTTTCCGCATCGTTAGAAATGATTTTGGTTATTTGTTTAATTAGTTTTAATCCTGCTGCTTCTGACTCGTGTTTTAATTCCTGTACCATACTTCGTAAATCCATGACGTTGTCTGCTATCAAAACCACATCATCTGCATATCGTAAACAATTTAGCATTTTTCCGTTGACATTTATGCCCTTGTTGTCCCAGTTAAGATTTTTGAATATTTCTTCTATTGCTGCTATAAAAAAGCTTGGGACTCATTGAGTCTCCTTGTCGGATACCGCGTTTTACTGAGGTATCTCTAGTACATTCGTTCATTTGTATGACAATTGTTGTCCTTTTGTGTATTGATCGTATTATTTGTGTATTTCTGTGATCTATTCGGCTAGTCTGTAAAGCTATTTTTATTGCCCACAATTCGATCGTGTCTAAAACTTTTTCGAAATCCACATATGCCAAATACAGGGGCATATTATATTCAGTAAACTTTGCAACAAGTATTTTTAGTGTCAAAATATGATCGCACGTGCTACAATGTTTTTTAAAACCAGCTTGTTTTATGAACCGATGAATTTCTAATTTTCTTTCTAACCTATTACTAATAATTATTGTAAAGTGTTTGTAAATTTGCAGTAATAATGATATTGGCCTACAATTTTCCAGTTTGGTCTTATCATCTTCTTTGAAAGTAAAACAACTACAGAACTGTTTTAATCTTCTGGGCCATTGCTTCTGTAAGAAAACACGACAGTTGTATTTGATTTTTCTATTTTAGCTTTCTGTAAGCAACTGTTGATAAGCGTAGTGCTAATGTATGTACCAGGCTCAGAAACGCTTTTAACAAAATTTTAGAAGGTTTGGATCATCAGTTTTGTGCAGAAGCTTTTCTTAATAGCATAGGTACGTAGCCCACTTTAACATTAGATTTCCAATAAAAGCTAATAGTTTTTTTGCAATTTTGTTTTGCGTATTGATATGATATATACACCGTCAATTGTCTGTGCTGCGTCAATTGCAATACCTTTTATAGCTTCTGTAATATTTTGCTCAGAAAAACTATAGTATTATTTTATGTCTCTAAAATCTTGTCACTACTCTCTTCAAATCTACTTTGGAAATAAATTTCCACATATTGTATACCAACTTCACAGTTGATTAGAATTATTGAAAATTTTATAGTTTAGTTTCCACTACAATATGTGTATTGAAATTGAGCAACTTGTTAATCATATTTGTTTCGTAAGTTTTCCTAGTTTTCTTATTGTTTTTTATTGGATTACTGGACTGATGATAGTTTCTGTATACAGGGTAAGTTTTTTCTGATGTTTAGTATGGGGATCTCAAAAACTAGCGGAGATAGAGAGAGAGAGAGACGATTAAATGGGGAAAGAATTGCAGTTTTACAAGCTCTATTTAATGAGCTCTCTGTCTTTTTTTTGGAAAAAATTGCATGGCTAACTAGATATCTCGTTATTTCGTTCTGTGCCTATAGCTCTGTTATTATTGACTTTAGAAAAAATGTGTAAAGGAAAAAGTTGTAGGTAATTATTTGCTTAATAATACAGTCTAACCGAATGTTTTATTTAAACTATCATTTTTGAGGTATGACACAAGCTTGTGCTTTTTTTAATGGAAACCATAGTTGGTCATGACTTTATAAAAAAGGCCATTTTCAACGATTCTAACGATATACCACTTAACATAGTTAATTCTATAAGTAAATAAATTACGGTTTTTTTTCTTTTCATTTTCGAACTGTTCAAGTAGGGCGCTATGCAAACAATTGATTAATAAATTTTAATAATAAAATTCAAGTTACCTAATAAAATTTTAGTAATTTGCTTTTTTTCAAGTGAACGAGTTACTAGCCCATTCGCACAATCATCCTCAATCTGGGCTTGGCACCGGCAACAACACTTTCGGGCTACTCAATCCACCGTCCAGTGTTGCAACAAATATCACATTTTAACTACTTAGGATGCGACATGATTTACGAATGCGAAAAAAACTATAGAAATAAAATCAATAAATACCAATCAGTATGTGGAGTCATAGCAAAAGCATTTAAGAATAAAGCAAGATTAGACACACAGATACGACTATACAAAACTTTAGCAGTTCCAGTTGCATTGTATGGCAGCGAAATAAATAAAAAGAATTACAAGATAGGACAGAATAAGGAATGATACAATAAAAAGCGAACTAAAGGTAGAATCATTAAAAGAGAAAGCAAGAATGTATAAACAAAAATGGATAGAACATCTAAACAAAATGGACGAAACAAGAATACCGAACATCATAAGACAAGAAAACGTTGGTGAAGCGGAACAGGTCAAACATCTAAACCGAAAAAGGATAAGACGACGACGACGACGAACTTAGTTAGCTGATATATTTGTCTTTATATACGAGTTATTTTAGCCCAGGCGGGCATATTTGCCCACCCCTGGAGTTGGGGGTTATTTCCTAATGGGAACCATAATGGCAAATATTGCAAATTTCATATTAGTAATATTTTACTGCAAGATCCTATGAAGTTTTAATATTATTACAGAATGATAGAATATTGTCTTAACAAGTCGTATGAATGTGTTTAAACCCTTATTTCATGTTGTAAAACCTAAACTTTATCGACCACCGTCAATCAACGATTAAATTCCCAATAATAAGTTACAAATTTTAAATATGTCGGTTGTGGTGGGTTGATATGGTCGATGACGATTGGTGCTACGTGCCTGATTATATGTAAAACATCTGTTTAAGATTTTTGTTTTGTTTGTTGATGAAACTGACGTAAAGATTTTGACGCTCACTTTAGCCTCTAAGGTGATTACTCTGTACATTCGTATCCTTACGGTACAGAGAAAATTCACTTTTCACCACTCATCACTTTCTTAGAAGTGAACCAGAAAACGTTTTTTTCTTAATGCTTGGTTTTGATGTTAAAACAATATGCTTGGCGTTTTCAGCAACATTACTGAATAAACAAATAAATTTCTTTTTATATGTCTGTCTTAAAACTCACGCCTGCTAACACATCGTTCAATAAGTCCCGAGACTAACAACGAAAACAACATTTTTGTTTTCAAAAATCATTTTTATTCATCAATATAATTTCCTTTTAGAGTGATACAATCTTTCCAACACCTTTCCAACATTTCTATACCATGTTTATAGAAGGATTTATCCTTCGCTTCAAAATAGGCTTCAGTTTCGGCAATGACCTCCTCATTCGAGCCAAATTTTTTTCCCTGGAGCATTTTTTTGAGATCAGCAAAGAGCCAGTAGTCGCTGGGGGCTAAATCTGGCGAATACGGGGGGTGGGGAAGCAAATCAAAGCCCAACTCGTAGATATTTGCCATTGTTTTCATGGACTTGTGGCATGATGCATTGTCTTGCTGAAAAAGAATGTTTTTCTTCTTCAGGTGCGGTCGTTTTGCTGCGATCTCCTCCTTCAAACGTACCAACAAGTCAATATAATAATCACTGTTGATCGATTTACCTTTTTCCAGGTAGCCAATGAAAATGACGCCATGTGTATCCCAAAAAACAGACGCCATGACTTTGCCAGCAGATTGCTGCGTTTTTGGACGCTTTGGGCGGCTTTCGTCAGCCATGCGCCACTCAGATGATTGCCGATTCGACTCCGGAGTGAAATGATGTAACCATGTTTCATCCATGGTCACGTATCGACGCAGGAAATCCTTTTTATTGCGAGTAAATAGCGATAAACAGCTCTCTGAATCGTCGATTCGTTGCTGTTTTTGTTCCATTGAAAGCAATCGCGGCACCCACTTGGAAAAAACCTTTTTCATGCTCAATTTTTTATGAAGGATTGTAAATACGCTTCCAGATGATATCTGTGTCATTTCTGCAATTTCACGGACCTTTACTTTGCGATTTTTCATTACGATTTTGAATACTTCACTCACATTTTCCGGTGTAACGGCTTCTAAAGGCCTACCCGAACGTTCCACATCGTTTGTGTCCGTACGACCACGTTTAAACTCAGCATACCAACGACAAATCGTTGATTTGGATGGAGAGGAGTCCGGGTAACGTTTCTCAAGCCATTGCTGGGCTTCTACGGTGTTTTTGCCCATTAAAAAACAATGTTTTATCAACACGCGAAACTCGTTTTGTTCCATTTTTCAAACAAATTACAAAGTGACTTTACTCTAACCTCGATAACTCTGCTGTTTGTGGTCCAATCGATGTGAATGTTTTACACGTTTCATGTGAAGGTTCGCACTCTAGGGAAACGTGGCTAGTTTGGTACTACTAGCACCATCTCTGGGTTAGTCTCGGTACTTATTGAACGATGTGTTATGTCAATGCATAACATAATGTTGAACATGACTGCCTTGAAATGACGATTCGATCAGTAGACTTTTAATGAGTAGGAAAATCCGTAAATAAAATTCCACAATATTGTCTCCTATAGTTTAATTTATTGTTTATCTGTCGTAGATTGTAGTAGATTTCAAATAAATGTGGGACAGCTAGGCAAGACTTGTATCAGATGTTTATGAAATCCATTGTAGGTTGAAATAAAAATTTAGTTGCAAATCCAATTCACATGTTCACGTAGTACAGTTTAATTTATTTTCATACAGGAATGATGCAGTTATTCTATTTCTCATTAAATTTAGAATTTGGGTCAGTAGCGGATTTAGGTTTGTTGATTCTCGATGGTCTTCTTTAATATATATGAATCAAAACACTCTAATAGATAAAACGTTAAAAAAAATGAACACAAAGAAGAAATACTGAATCGTCTTGAGTTACTTGTATGAAAATTAAGAATCTTGAATCTTACATGGGCTTGGTGAATAAGGTATTAGCAGAAGAGATAAGGAGTGCATCATACGTCATACTTAATTTAGAAAGTGAAGTTGGTGCGATATGAAAACTCGTATGAAAAAATTGTTGTTCTATTGAACCAGAATCGTTTAGAAGGCTGCCTGCGTTAGTGCATGCTACAGTGATTGCTGTGGTAAATTGTTATCTAATAGTTTTACTTGCTCATTTTAATCAGATAAAGTTAAATCAGTATTAGCTTTCTCAAAATTAAATTCCATCTATATCAAATAACCTGTAACTGATTTTTTACGTATTTAATAAAGTTTTGAGTTTTTGAGTTAGTATGCTGATTGAAATGATAATATAGGATGGAAATACAGACAGTTTCAGAATGATTGTGTTATTTATAAAACCCGTAGACTTGTAGAAAACAATACAGTTGTATGTGCAACTGAAAATTTTGAATTTTGAATTAGACAATACAATACCACCTTGATCAACACGTGACAACTTCAATCAAACTGACAGTTAATTTTTTTTAAACAATTTTACATTTAATTTTCGTTTCTTTAATAATTAAAATTTTTGTTTTATGTTCCTAATATCTCCAAATTTGACTTATTTTTTTTTGTTTACCACCTTTTTTTTTATTATTCTTGTTTACCTCACTTCACCACAACCTTTTAACTTTACACTTCCTATTCCTTTTCCGCAGACCTTGCTTCCATACACCCTTCGTAGAGTCGGTCTTCCTCTGTTAATGAAGACAACTTTCTTCAGTACGTCGCTGTTTGGTCCACCGGTTGCTTAAGTCCGCACCAAAGACATTCGGACAACACATATCAAAGATTCCATTATTCCTCCACACAATAAAATGTATTAGAAGGTAAGTAAATTAAATAATAATGTTACTCTTCTTTAAATATGTTAGATAATTTTTATTATTGTGAACTGTTTCTTTCTTTCAGGACCGAATTGGTTTGAATGTCCATGAAGAAAATAAAAACTCGAAACTAATAATGACTTGAAATGAAATATATTGTTATTTATTTTAAAGTTTATAGTCTTGGCATTCAATAACGTTTTTCTTTTTATTTCAATTTTTTCTTTAAAGATCACAACTTGTCTAAAATAAGTAACACTCACGTTAACTCTCTGACTTTTATTTCTTGTTACTCCGTTTTAATAACTAACTTATTCTTCCTTCCATTTAATACAACCTCTTTATTCCTTTTTTAACTCCGTCACCCGTACAGTAAAATAAACTCGATAATATCGTTCACTAATCTTTGTTTATTATCAATACTTTTAAATAACTTCTACATAAACTCGAATTCAAATCTTCAAAAATTATTTTAACCGCAACAGCTTTTTAACTCAATATAAAATGTTTTTCTCTAAAAACTCTATTAACAAAATTCAATTACAAAAATACCAAACTTTTTCTAAAAATTATTATCAACAACTTATCAACAAACTTCTCTTCAATTGTCCTTTTTCTATTCATAAACTCCTATAATTAATTCTATGAACAATAAAAAAAAACTATTACATAATCAACTAATCGTACAAATTTCAGAATATTTAAAATAAAATTGTTTGATTAACTAACTGTCTGTTCTTATGCTCTTCAATAACTCTAATGATACCATTATTCTTGTTGTTTTTCTTATTTAGGTATCATTTCAACCTTTTAATATCATTACAATAGGTCAAGTTTAGTATTTTTTGGTGTGTGTTTGCATGTTTCAATAAATATAAATTGATTTTTTCGTTTTGGCTTATTTCGGTAACTGACCATAACAAATGGCTGTTTTGCGTTATCGCAACATTTTACCGAACTTGTCCGTTATTTACATTTTCCCGGGCTTTTAATTGACGTAAATAGTCAAATAACGTACAGTATGAAATAAATTATTTACTTTTCAATATTTATTGTTGAATATTACACAGCTGTAGACATCGTCCATTTTCTGGATTTTGATTAGATATTACTGATATTAGTCTGCTTTCCTTTCCTGCGTAATAATGAAAAGAAAGCTGTTGAGTTATAGCTTTCCATTACCTGTAATGGTTACATATTCGGTTCAATAGAGGTAATAACATAATCCTAACGTCTTTCATACTCATAGATAATTTTATAACCGGTCGGGTCATGAACTAGAAGAGCTTTTTCTCATTTTTTTAACAAGATAAGCGAAAAGGTCGTTTTATACCGTGGATAGATATTTGTCTATTTCATAAACTAGGTAATTTTTCAATGAGGATGTAACATCACCCACAACCGATTTCGTGCGAACAGAATCTTATTACTTCATAATTTCGTGTTGCGTAACAAGAGAACTTGATTGCTCGAAATATGATATATTGTCCCAGCGTTTAATATTTTTAGAAATTTTTACACGTCACGTTATACTCAACTTGATATATTTCAATCATACCAAGTCTGGAAAACGCAAGAATTATTGTTATTGTTCGTTATTATACTGAGCTCTTAATTACTTGTTTAAATCAGAATTAGTACACCCAGTAATGAACTTTAATAAGTAAGAAATTAATGTTTTGTCGGGTTATTTAGTATACACTTTTAAGCGAAAAGCAAATGTTTCTTTTTTCTAGTTTTATAAAACATCAAATTAAAGATTTCTTCTGTTCTCTAAATTGCCTTGGAATTTTAATTTATTACTGTGGTTCTCAACGTTTGTCCTGAAATTCAAGATTGTTTGTTTTTGTTTTGTTTACATAAATTTAATTTTAAATTCCTACGTCTACAAGTTTTTGATTTTTCCTTTCTAGACGTTCCTTTCTTACAAGATATTTAATTTCCTTTCCAAATTGAAAAAATTGTCTGGATTGGATTTCAGTTCTATCATTTGATAACAGCATAATACTTCTTATTCTAGTTAATTATTCGCTAAAATGCCTTCGAAAGATATCGCTCAAAGATTTCTATGCCGACCAATCTTGGGTTTGCATTAATTATTTATCAATAAGCAGCAAAAAGGTGGAAGTTCAGAATTTATGTCCACTTTTTATGTCTTTCTTTCTATCTTTCTTATGACCAATAACATAGCGAGAGTCTTTTATTTTCCATTTATTGCATCCTCCCGGTGTCGCGTTTGCTTGATATGACCTGATGTTACGACCCAAATGGTTGACCCTCCCTGCTATTACAAGGGTTACAGGCAATATAGATACCCGTATTCCGTGTCATATTTTTCCGATTTTCCCGATTGATAAGCGTGCAACATGCCCGCAAGTCTGATTTAGCCCTCGTATCTAATTACGAAAACTCATTAGCCATATTAATGACACTGTTAATAAGTTATTTGCGAGCGCGTGGAAGCGGAATGCTCGACCTAGCAGAGGGCTGCTACCCCCGGCACCTCAAGCGGAAGATCCGGTGAGCGGTAATCATGTCGAGCATTCCTTAGGCGCCAGCCGTTCTCTCATCAGCACCATCGGCCCTTGCAATTTCACAATTTCACAAGATGCCGTCCCCATCCTCGTTCTCCGTCCCCCACCACCTCGTCATCCTGTTTTCCGACGTGTCACCGTCGGTCTTATTGTTCAATTGCGTTAGGTCCTTATCGCATCAAGCGACGTTCTGATGCGTGAACGGAAGTAAACACCAACCACTATGGCGATGAGGAAGCATTGCGTAGGAGCTTCGTCGTTCGATCCCGGACGCGCTAGCGAAAACCTCCTGTTGCCCGGGATCGTTTTAACCAAACTAACGACATTACAACATCTACTTTAACTTAGCTCAGCTTAAAAGAAAATTCTAAATTGCTCCAGATTATGGAAGAGGAATATTTAGGGTTTTAGAGAGATTAATATAAACCCCCGCATTGCCTCGCCATAGTTTAACGAGATTTGCGCGGCCCGTTTTAAAATCGACCAGACCGGTAATAACGTCATTAAAAATCGGTTAAAATCTGTTTCAATTCACGATTCTTCCACCGTTCCTCTAAATTGCGGATAATTCCGTTTACAACGCACAATACGTATGCATGTCAGGTCTGATTCGTTATGGAAATGGGAATGAAATATGTATTCGCTCCAGATTTGCACCGGTCGCGTACAACAGGAATTTATAGCGTTCGTTTGCCGCAAGTTTGAAGCTGCTGTCGTTTTCTGAAACGGTGTAGACTGGACTGCACCGCAATAATTTTCGAGTTGTTTCCGATTCTCGCGATAACAAAGCTTACACCATCAGGGTCGACATGTATTTATGCGGCTGTTTGTCGACGGAGACATGGCCTTGCTGCTAGTAATTGGTTCCCGTGCTTCCTCGAAGTTGTTGTTCCCCAAAGACTGGGGTCCGGCTTCTTATTTCTATTCCCTCGAACATGGAGATAACACTTTTTTTACACACTCTTCCCCTTTACCTGTCACGCCCTACACTCACGCCGCCGTTCTGTAGAAAAGATTCACGATAAGATATATTTTTATTGTTATCTCTTCTATAAGTTACTTTAACACGTGAAGTGCCGGTCCGAATACATAAGGTTAACGCTCCCACTTTGACTTTCACTCCCTTCGTCCAATTTTTATTGATCTCTTCCACAAACATTCGACATAAAACTTACAGCTGGAAACATTTTTATTTTCACATATAAAAATAAATTTTTTATTCAACATCTAAAAGACATATCGAACTAACTTGCACGTATAAAATGTTTAATAAAATTGAAAGCTACCATCTAGTTTTCAAATTGTCAACAGTAATGTTTTTCAATCCATGTGCAGCACGTACACGTACATAAATTGAAGAAAATACTTCAATTTAACAATGACGTTATTTAAAACTGTAAGAAGCAAATTGAGCTTTAGAGCGCTTTCGTGTATTTCAACCGCAATTTATTTTGCTGCTTTTATTGATAAAGTAGGCGAGAAAAGTTTTATTCTCACCGTGTTCAACCATAAAGTTCATATCCTTCTTTCTTATCTTTTCTAAATTTTAATCCCTAAAAAAAATGTGTAATATTATTCTGGTGGTGCTCCTTTAAGCCTTAAAGCTTTAACACGGTTCAACAGCAAAAATCTTCGAAAGCTTATCCACAATTAGTCAAATAAATTATTACTTTCAATCGTCCATTAATATGTTTAAAAAATTTGTTAAATGCATTCATTTAATTGCAATATGTTTGAATTAAACGTATAGTATGTAGTGCAGTTATTCAGATAGGTTCTACGGTATATTCTATGTAATAGGGGTTCCATGTAGATATAACTACAGCTACTAAGATTGCTATGCAATTAAAATAATGAATACCATGGGTAACATTAACTTCAAATAATTAATAAACATTGCATTTTAGCAAAGGAAATTCAGCTTTATTAGCACAGAGTTGGGAGATGAATGGTTTAATTAGAGCTAAATCGGAATTACCTGATAGCTTGCAGTTTTGCCCTATAATATAAAATGCACTATTAAAGTATTAAATATGGATAATAAACTAGACAGTTCTCAAAAATATATGTTCTGATGAACTTACCCCTATTGCATATAATATAGTGTATATTTCTGAGAACTGAATTTATTTAGATATTTTAGAAAATTACAATTAATTAAAAATGCTTGTAAAAAAAATAGGCGTAGCTGATATGAAATATTTAAAGAAAATGCCTGAAATAGTTTTGATACCGTACATAAGAAAAGAATTTATCTAACGTATAATTTTCATTAATAATTTAAAAAAGGTCAGTTCAACAATTCAAAAGGACAAATATATAGCTCTTTGACTAAAATGCCTTATTTTGAAATAATAGATGACTTAAGTTGAAACTTTAACCTTTGATATAATTTTTTTGTGTTTTATTTTTATTATGATTTACATGTAATGTAATATCACTACTCTTAATGGAATAATAAACTTGTTTCAAGGATTCTAAGAGGTAAGTATCAGCAGTTATTAAAACTCAAAAACAGGTACATAAATATTGTTAAATCTTTCAAATTTGATTTGCTTTTCTTGGAAAATCTGCCGCTAATTATCAACCAATGGATCCAAATCCACCCATTTACTGCAAGCCTACAAACGTCATATTTTGTAACTGACCTTTTTAAATTATTTTATTGTGAGTATCGAATAAGGTATCTGATTGCTTGCATTTAACTGTTTGTTCTTTTTCAGTTTTCTTGAAACAACACAATAATTGTTTCTTAATTAACATTAAACAGTGTACAAGTTAAATTTGCTTATAAGCGAGTCTATTTGAAAATAACTTAGTCATAAAACTGTCAGGTTTTCTGCTGTATAGTCACCATGAGAATGAGAGTTTGCTTTACAATCTGCGACAATCTCTAGAAACTTTATGGTTAAGGCTTGTATACATTCTTACATTCTTACATACGGATCTTATGAATCTGCTTATCCTTTATTTATGATGTTTGTATACATTCTTTGTTGAAATTAACATTGAATGTGCTTTATTACAACTTAGTTTTAATGTGCTAGACCAAAATTATGTTTCTGCGGATTCTAAGTTGTGTTCCTAGTTAACACATCGTTCAATAAGTCCCGAGACTAACAACGAAAATAACATTTTTTTTTTCAAAAATCATTTTTATTCATCAATATAATCTCCTTTTAGAGTGATACAATCTTTCCAACGCCTTTCCAACATTTCTATACCATGTTTATAGAAGGATTTATCCTTTGCTTCAAAATAGGCTTCAGTTTCGGCAATGACCTCCTCATTCGAGCCAAATTTTTTTCCCTGGAGCATTTTTTTGAGATCAGCAAAGAGCCAGTAGTCGCTGGG
>VTPC01001962.1:23377-46094 GCA_011009095.1 Ignelater luminosus
AAGACCACTTTTTACCAATGTTCAAAAAAACTCCAAGCCGAAAAAAGGCAAAGTTTACAATATCCAAATACATAATCTTTCGTTATGACATTACCAAAATGCCAAACATTTTATGTAGTGTGTCAGTATCACTACAGGTGTATGAAGAATTTGATATAAAAAATAAAAACATATCTGTCACCATGCCGAATGACCACATTCTTTTGTATAATGAAAGAAGGAAATTGAAACAAAAAAAGTTTGAGCATGTTATGACGTTAGCATCTTACTATGTGCCAGTAGCTGATCAATGGTTTTATGAAGATATAAAAAATTATCATAGAGAATTTGCTAACACAGAAAATCATTCGTCGTGCTCAGAATATGAAGAAAACCACTACTAAATTGATATTTAATAATAATATAGATTGAATCACTGTTCTTACATATAAAAGTTTAGGTTTTCAAGAAATAAATATATTTCAAAAATTAAATCTTAATTTACTGAGCAAGAAGTGGACATCTCCAACAGATTTTATTTTTTTTACAGCCGTAAAAAAATATATAACGACTAACCATACACACTGAAATATCCACATACTAGTGATAAATAGCTACTATAAATCAAAAACTTGTTAAACTACAGTATTTAAGCTGCAAACGTTTTTTTCGTTTCCTGTAAAATTGTAAATTGTCGACATGTCCACTTCTTGCATTGGCCCCTTCAATTAGTAGTTTGGACTGTTTTAACCTATTTGAAAATAACCGTTTTTACAGGTTTATACATAAAATTTTTGGTTACTAAAATGTAAATAAGAATTGGAATTTCTATAATAAATAATTTGTAAACTTGTAAAATACTATCAAAAAACATAAGAAAGGCCCGTTCGTCTACCACACGAGAAGTCATAGCTATTATAAAAACAACAAAGTCACTTTTTTTCTTTAAAAGAGTGTAACATAATTTTTTACTGCTATTTGACCCTACATAAATCTTTGCCTTAGGAAGAGCACAAACTATAAACATCTATAAAGTGCTAAGAGTCATACAAAAAAATTTTGTCTCAATACTGCTTGTTTCCCTGACATTGAGAAGACATTACCACATTCTTAACAATTTTTTAGAATGTATCAATTACGCCGAAAAAATATTAAAGTTAAATATAAGTAGCGTCGTAATTTATATTAGGTTATAACATTATGTATTAAAAAGCTTGAAAAATACTGACAAAGATAGATTTATCTAAGAAAATTGTGTACATTAATTATACAGGATTTTTTTTATTGTTTTTTTTAACTCAATATTCGATATTTTCATTTTATTTCACATTTCCTTCCTATTTCTCCCTTATTTTCCTCTATTTTCCAACTAGCTCTCATTCATGCTGCATTCATACAAATCATTTTCTACAACTTCTTAAGAAATTGCAAAAATTATTTTCTCTAGTAGTAACGTTTTCTTCATATAACTTAACTCCCTGCCTCATTTATCTACTTCAATATCATATTTTATCTTTACTTATTCATATTAAGGATCATATTTTGACCTTTTCTTTTAATATTATCAATCGTATCATTAACTATTTATTATTATTATCATTGTTATTCTACTAACTTCATATTCAAATCTTCATAATTATCATCATTTTAATAATACTTCATTAATAATTATTTAACTCATTATGATTATCTTTAACACATTCATTCAAGCATCATTCATACCTTCTTGTCAAACCTAATATAAAATGTTCCCTATTCTTCTTTGGTTATTTTTGTCAACATTGGCTTCTAATTTTTACTTTCACATCCTCTTGTAGCATTTATTCTATTTCTTTGATTTTCTTTCTTTTTCTGTATTTGTAATTTCTTTGTTCCTTTCTGACTCCCGATAGTAAATTCTTCAAATGTTCTTTCATTATCATTTTATATTTGTCCATCCTTATTTTGGATTTACTATCTTTCTTAAAACTTTTATACTTTGATTCCTTATTTTTCTTTCTAGTCTTATTTTTAGATTTTCTATTGACTTTGATCCCCTCCAACCTTTTATTTTCCATTGTCATCTTCATTTTGTTTCTTCTTTCCGCTTTTCTTGCTCTTCTTAGTTTATTCTGCCAATTAATAGTACATTTCAATTTTTCTTTATTATTATTGTTATTTTGATAATTTTTTCCTTTTTTGTAATTATTCTTTATCTTATTTTTAAGATTTGCCTTTCTTATTGGGGAACTGTTAATTCTTTCTTTTGGATTTATTCGTTTGTAGTTTACTGAGAATTTTGCCATGTTTTGAATCCCGCTATCTAATATACAATAATGACTTGGTCCATGATTACCTGCTGTTTATTTCTTTTCAACATTTTTGTTTATTTTTTCTAATTCTATTTTCACATTCTGCTGGTAGTTTTCTTGGGCTTTTTCTTGCTCCTTAATTTTCTCATTTATATCCGCATCCCTTATTTGTAACATGTTGATAATTTCTTCTTGGTGTCTTTCTATTTTCCTACGCATTTCATTCTGACATTCATCTATCTTATTATTCACCTCTTCTTGTATTTCACCTCTCATGTTTTTAACAATATTATCCCATCTACTCTC
Source organism: Ignelater luminosus (assembly GCA_011009095.1). Taxonomy (NCBI): domain Eukaryota; kingdom Metazoa; phylum Arthropoda; class Insecta; order Coleoptera; family Elateridae; genus Ignelater; species Ignelater luminosus. The sequence goes on from VTPC01001962.1 coordinate 25,954, forward strand.
ATGATCTTCAAATTTTCTTTTAATTTCTTCAAATCTTTTCTCTTGATTATGATTGATTTCTTCAAATCTTTTAGTATTATCTTGTTTAATCTCTTCTAATCTTTTAGTTTGGTCTTCTATTCTTTTAGTTTGCTCTTTAAATCTTTTAGTTTGGTCTTCAAATCTTTTATCTTGGTCTTGTTTCATTTCTATTAATATTTTAAGTAAATCTGGTTGTTGTTGTCTTATTTCTTTTTGCTCTTTATCTCCCTTTTCAACATCTCCCATGGTCTCCTCCATACTTGTACTTTCTTCTTCCATCTGTTCAATTTCAATATTTTCTTCTTCTCTTTTGTCCCTTTTTCTACTATCTACCGATTTACCTCGCTTTGACATCTTTCCACTACCAACAGACCACTAACAAAGTGATAATTATGTCTTTTATTTAACTTGCCCTACCACGTTGGGACGCCAATTTTTTATGTTATGATATGGAGAGCTCTTTTTCTCAGGGTCCTTATTTTTCTTCGTGTGGTTCTTAATTTTTTTATTAAAACGCTATTTTCTTGACAATATTAATTAATTTATTTTTTACTCTCATTACATTTATCAAACAAAAAACAAAATTTTTTTTATACTCTTTTTTTATCATTTTCAAATATCACTACATTTTTAATATCATCACAATATGCATATTAAGTATTTCTACAACAATAAGGAATTTGAAACGGAATTCTTCGTTCGAGTGTTTTAATTAAAAAAGTAAAGTCTTTTATTAGATGTAATGTTTTATAATAATTTTAATATGAAATACAATTACTCCTGCAATTTTAATGAGCGGAAATGCCATCCGGCGTATAACAAATGTACATAAGAAGCTTTATGTATCTTACAGAAAAAAGTAGACATCCTTGTAGAACAAAAATATTAAGGGTGAAACATTGATCTAGAAGTAAAATTTATGATCGGAGGACAGCACATAATTTTTATTTTATTTATTTGTTCGCATTTTGTGAAAACAACAGGTAGCATGAGTAAAAGGAGTTTTTCCTACATATTTTTAAAAACTATTGTTTATTATTATTGCCACTTTTTTAACAAAGAAAAAATAAAAAGCATAATTTAGGAAAGAAAATCTAATAAAGTATAATGGGAAATAATTTTCCCGAAATTATAGAAGACAGGCATTATTATTTGTGCTGGTAGTTTTAGTACTAATGATACTACATTACCAGATTTCTCCCAAGAGTATAATTAACCCTCGAGAAACAACAGCATCAGGAGTGATGTTTCTTGATATGGAAATGCGATTAATTTCAATAAAACATTAAACATTAAGGTAGGTATTCCATATTTGGTAAATTAGAAAATTTGTATTTAGGGAGTTTGGAGATTTTGTGTTTAATTAATGTTAATTCTGCAATAAATCACTTTTGTAACGCAACAGAGAAAGAGAGAAACGTTGGGATAAATAAGGAGGGTTTTTCAAACTTTAGCGTTTGGTTTCAATATTTTATACAGGGTACGTCAAAACGTTATTAAAGCTTGTAATTTATGATATTACGTTGACGAAATATTAATTTATATAATGTTATCAATATTTCAGAAGAAATCATTAAAGTCTCTGCAGCGAAATGACAAAGGGGGGTCGTTCTTTTTGTGAATAAGTTGAAACTGTGAAAGCGAGTTCTGTATGAGGAGAAGTCACGAATGTTTATATAAATAAAAAAATATATATTTATAGAGTAAAATTCAAATTGGTTCGGTAAAACTATCGATACCATCGGTTTTACGATGACGAATAAAAAGGGTGCTCCAACTTTTATTATTTATTTTATTTTATTAGGGTCTTTTATACCTAAAATAAACTCAGTATGAATTCTGTTATGTACAAGTACGTACGTCCCGATTTTTAAGTAGGTTATAAAAATTGATTTTCTGAAAAGTGAATGTGGCATTAATGTTCTAACGGTTTATAAAAATGTTTATGTATCATACGTGAGCCGATTTACATTCTCCAAGTGTTCTTATGTGTGTGTATATTGGAAGCCAATAAATTCTGATTTCAGACATATTGACATTTAAAATATAGAGATTTCGAAAACAAGGTTTGCAGCGAAGAGAATAACCGTCTTTAAATATAAAATAGGAAAAAAAGGAAAAAGAAGATAAATCATGTACAAGATGTATCATTTACATTCTTGTCATAACATGCCAGATGCAAAAAAATACGGTATCAAATTCTTTCGAATGGTTCCGCAGTTACAACACGGAGTGGAAAATAAATAGCTCCGAAGAAACTCTTCGGCATCTTTCTGTCGAGCACGATAAGGAAGCAAATAAAATTGTTTAGAAAATTCTTTTACGTTTCACAATCCCCAAAACTTTTGCAGGACAATAAAGCGAGTGCAAACAATTCATCGGCACGTCGTCGTGATAAAGTTCGGCTTAATTCATTTTCCTTCGTAAAATTTAAGCTCAGGTAGGTTGTTAGGAAGGCGGACTTTACGAACTTTGTGATAAGCCTAAGGGGTAGCTGTAAGGTAAGGACAAGAATAAAAACCGCGAAGAAACGGTTCGTCAAGCGGACGGTCATATAAAGCAACGCTGATCCTAGATTAGGTAACGTCACAATATGTCTACAGAGCATGTTAGGAGCTTGTTTGTGCTCTAGACTGGAGTAACGAACAATATACGACGGTATTTGTTGACTCCGGGCAACGTATCTCCCCGGAGCGGTGGGAAAGCGCCGCAATGCGGAGTCGCTTCGAACTACCACAATAAGGCGCAGTCCGAACCGCACCACTACACCCCGTGAACACAATGTTACACTTAGTTCAACTTTAAAGGTTACCACTTATAGTTTCGCAATTAAATCCCTGTTCTCCGGCTCCGGACATGGAATTTATGTAACTGCCTCCACTTGATAATTACACGAGATTAAGGATTTGATGGTTCACCATCATATCAGTGTAGTAGCCTATTTTGCAAGGAAAAATAATTCCAGCAGTTTGGTTTTATAACTCCTTTAGGCTAGTTTAATCATTGTGTACAGTTCAAGTTTATTTGACCAAACATAAACGGAGGCACCCTGCTATAAAAGTATATCGGGTGATAGAAAAAAGACCACTAAAGTGGAAAACGACCACTTTATTTCCCGAAACAGAAAAAGGTCGACATTTGACCAGTGCTTTATTTCATACAGACTCTACTACGACAAAGCACCGGCTTTAAAAAATATTTTTTTAGGTTGAAGGCTTACTTCTTCAAACATCTTTTTAACTTCCATATTTTGAGAAGATATTTTAGAGTTAAGGATAATTCATGGAGTAAAAGATATTCAAGTCTACTCGTACTTTGCAATTTATTTAGAGCTCTTTTACTTTGGCTAAGATTAATTTAACGAAATATTTGCAATTAATTTAGTGTTTTAGTGAAACGCCTTGGGCTTTTTGTAACATCCTACTTTAACTGTAAACATCATTAATTTAATTCTTCTTCTTTATTTTAGAGTGTAAAAAATTAAATCCTATTTTCTAATTCATTAAATTTCGAGAAACAGCATCGCAGAAGTGTTAAAGCAAGAACCATTAATTTTCCTGCCGCTGTTAAAATTGTTAATTGTAGCAAATTTGGTAAATCGTGTCAGCAAATTTATTTATTTATTCACATTTTCTTGTTATACATCAACTTTATGCAAATACTATATTTCAATTATTTATTTACGTAAATATTTCAATTTTGTTTGAGGCCAATAAGCACGCTGATAGATCAAACAGTCTGATACAAACAAGCGGAAGGATTTACTACGATGACATTTTATTTTTCTTATTTTCATTTATTTTTAGACATTCCAAGTGCGTAAGTATAAGAAGTTCATCTTCTTAGTCTTGACTGTATTCGCTTGGATAAAAATCCGACTGCTGTTTACTGAATGGTAACATTTTTTCAAATTTATTTATTTATAGGAAAGTTATTGCGATTGAATCTTAAAATCTGTAGATTCTCTAGAGGATTTTAAGTACACTGCTTATGTTTCCTTGATGAATTCAATTGTCAGCGGTGAAAGCTTTCGACTTTAAAAATATTTGAAATAGACAAATATTGAAGATTTTGCACTAAGTGTCTTGGGAAACAAATAAAATGTTTAAAGTGGAAAGTGTAACTCTTTTTCAAGTTACATGAGATTTTATATCGGAGAGTTATCCCTACTTAAGTAACATTGCAGAATGATGGTGTTTTTAAATAGACGTAATCAAAAAACTGTTTGTTTACAATGTTGAAGAGAAATACTGTGAGAGTGATTATTTATTTCATCACTGAAACGCTTTAAGATAGTCACAATGTTTATGATTGTATCAATCATAAAATTGAAAATATTGAGCATTAGGTATAAAGTGAAAACGATTTAAGGTCAGTGTTTCTTAGACCGTATTCCATAAAAACAAAAATAATATTCCATTGTTACTAAAAGGTGGCTACAATAGTGCAAAGTTCTAAACTGAACCATTTTGATTTACAATTCAAATTTCCAAACAAAACTTACAGCGAATTTCTAGTTGTTGCTAGCTTAGAAGACAATAGTGAACAACTGACTTATACTTTGTTCAGGAAATTCTTCTAAATAAAAGTGTTCTTGATGATTTTTATGGTTAAAAGTCCACCTTGAACTGTATTATATCTCTATGCATTATTATCTCCTTAATCCGCATAATGCTAGTGGAGAAGCAGATGAGAAAAGGAAGTCCAGACTGCTTTAGAAGCTTGGAGATTCCTCCTCAACCAAGAATTATAATTTTCAAAAAGGATGATGACAGTATAAGAGACAATCACATCCATGGACGTGATTATTTCAAAACGTTATTCATTTAGTCATTAACACATAAGGAATATAGACACACATTATTTTTAATCTCTAAGCAAAATTACTTTTATACGAATGGAATATACCATCCTGAAATACCAAAAAGCCCCGTAGAAAAAAAACATCGGAGATGTAGACAAATAAGAAATGCGTAAAATAAATCAAGAAATAAGAAGACAAAGAAGAATTGAAAAATTGGAAAGAATGATACAGGTTAAATAACAAGCGAAATATTCTGTGAATATAGATGGAAGATGGTCTGCATTGGGAAGAAATCAGTTTTTTCTTAATATCTAGTAAGCTCTGAAACTAGAAATCGGTCCGGTTTGGCAACTGTTCCGATATGTACTCCTCATGAGCAAATTGTTTGTTCATTTAACCGACCTTGTATCTCTTACCGTTTAAAAGATACCAATGCAGCCCATTTCTTACCTAACGCCCTGTATATTAGTAAACAAAATATCGAGTTCCCTGTAATGCTATTTGTTGACGGACATAAGTCATGTTTAGACAAGAAGCTCAGTGATTTATGTACAGAATTACACATAGCTTTAGTTTCATTGTACCCTAATGCTATCAAAATTATCTAACCCTACGATGTATCAACCTTTAAACCGTTATAAGAAGGTTGGTAAAATGGAGTTACTAACTGGAGAAGATACCATCCAACAGAAGAAATATCCAAAGCTAATATTGTTCCGATTTTGGAAACCATCATAGATGATGTAATAAAACCAGAAATTTAAGGTCAAAATAATTTTGAGAGTAAATAAAATTAAATGAGATTAAATTTAATTTAATCTAATCTAAACTAATCGATAATAATATGGGGTAGTTACAGAGGAATTACATGTCTTTTAGTTAGCTCACCTATACGGAAGTATCGGGCTTAAACTTTGACTAATAAAGTTTATTTTTAAACATTTTGTCAGTGGCGTACTAAGAGAGGGGGGAGATGGCGGTCCGTCCCGGGCCTCATCTAGTTTAATATAATATCGTCAACAGTGACGTACCTTAGGGAAATGTTAGTATTAGAACAACTTAAAGCATTTATCTGTTTCAGACTAAGAGGTGGCCAACACACATGAAGTAGAATTGCGTGCATTAGACAATACTCACAAGACAGTGACGAATACAATAAATAGTATGGGGGATACAGATGTTGCGTACCATAAGCAAAGGGCGGATAAATATGAGACCTTATATAAGGAAATGGTAAATGTAATAATTGGTAAGTCGAATTAATGTGAGAAACTCATGGATGAAGTTAGAGCTTTATACAAGGAAATACTAGAAACAAAAACCAGTAAATATACCACAGACTTGGAAAATCAACGTTTAAAACATGAGTTGGTAAGTTATATTGTAAACATTATGTCATTCCATTGTTTAAGACACTCAATTTTGAATAAAACTTTCTTTATTTTAGGCAACGAAGAATGAAGATTATCTGCGAATAACTGGTGCTTTACACGTGCGTAGCGTTTGCGAAACTTTCGAAAAGACCAAACCTATATTGCAGTCGAATAGAGATCGACTGAACAAGTGGAACGACCTAACAAAATCAAATGACCCACAGGTAAAAGATATTCAAGACGCAATAAAAAATCATAAATTACAAAATGTCGAGCAGGTCGCCAGCGGTCTATTTAATAAAGTTAATTCAGCGGTACATAACGACTATGCTGTAAGTCGAGACAGACTTGTTATTAAAAAAAAATTTTTCACACCGGATGAGCATAAATTACTAAATGTGATTATAGAATCCTACCCGTTAACAAATGTAGAATATATTGATTAATTTTGTGTTACGTTATTGGGTAGATATCATACAATAAAGAAACAATGGTGTGGGTTAGATTAAATAAGAGTTATGTTTTTTAATGTTGCAAATGTGCAACATGTTGATTAATTTTGGGTTACGTTAAAGGGTAGATATCATTGTTTAATCTTGAATTAAACAGATTATTCTCTCCATTCTAGAACACAATTCCAAATTCCTATCTAAAAATTTCAACATAAATTAGTTCAATAAAAAAAAAATCAAGGTCATTGCGACACAAAAAATGCAGTCACTATTATTATTGTATTGTATTTCATAAAGGAACAATATGCAAACATGCAACATTGCAAATTTTATTGGCGCCACATAAACAAACTGTCTCAACTTACTTCCTATTACGATTAGCAATGAATACAAAAAGAGTATAGGTCAGTAAGAAAATAAACTAGATTATAGAATGTAAATAAAATTGCAGAATGTATATATTTTAATTGTACCTAGTTTTATTGTATTATATCAGCAGTTGTTTTTTGTAAATAAGAAAAAATTGGGAATTAATAAATAAGTATTATCAATTAATTGGTGTACTCAATTTACTGCTGCTCTAAGTCTTAATCAAGCGTTAATGGTCAGTGAGACTGCTGATCAGGCTAAACATTAAAACAACGAGGTTAGCCCTAAAAAGCCAACTTCAATATAACAACTAGTCGCTTAAGGCGCCAAGTCTGTTCAATCATACAATAAAAAAACAAATGTGTGCGTTAGATTAAATAAGAGTTGTGCTTTTTTAATATTAATAAATTTTATTTAAATTGTAATTAATTCCACAATGTTCAGCACCAGTTTTTGAGTTTTTACTTTATTGAACATAAGTACTTTCTAAAAATGCTTATTCTCCCAACTACAATCTTCAATTCTTTCACAATAATCCTCATTCAATAAATATAAGTAAATTGTTATTTCAGCAATATTTTAATGCAATCATACCCGATTACAATTACTGATTACTGTGGTTGGAATGGTTTAAGATTATAAGAAACCTAAAACAAATTCCTTGTCTTTAGACACCCCAAAATAGCTTTTTACTTTTGGACCTGGGCATTAGGGACATGTAAAATAATTGAAAAATGATCGAACAGAGCCCCTAGAATCTCTTAAAATACCTAAATTTCTAAACAGCCCAACAATACCTCAAGATCTAGCTCTCGTCTAGAAAGAGTATTTTGTGGGTAAGTAAGTAAGCTGTAAGGTAACAAGGTGCCCTATCCTTTCAGTCTGGCTTGTGGTTTGACTGTCGACGTTGTTGGCGAGCCGGTCCGCATTGGTGAATCCATAACAACAGTTATAAACTGTCCCACCTGAAACGTTTCCTGAATTGTCCCACAAAAACATCTGAAGTAACAACCTTGAAACGCTCCCTGTGAGGCACAAAATGTGCTGGGGTCAACTATGAGTCGTCTCACATAAGACATATCTGTAACAAGTTTGAAACGTTTCTTGAAAGATACAATAATTTCTCAGGGCCAACTGGGGAACATAATTCAATAAATAATGCCTGATTACCTAAAAAATGTTTCTAAATTGCACTTAACTATACACATTTTGAAAGGATTTAGTTTTTTTACATAAAGAAAAATGCCAAGTTGTAAATTGAATCCTTACTTATTTATACGTTTTTATATAGAGGGCCGGCTGGAAGTTTTGCAGGACCCAGGACAGCAAAACTTTGCTGGGGGCCCTTAAAATAAAAAAAAGAGGAAACACACTGCTTTTTCAGACGTAGCCTAATTTGTTTATTTTAAATATTTGGAAAGAATTAGAAATTTTATTTGTTCTGAACATATCGATACAAAGAATTAATTACACAGGCTTACAAAAAAAATTAAGGTTTTGACCTGGGATCGTGACTATGGTAGTCTGATGTATTTTTCGACGCTGAAACCGAATTCGATCTCATAATAACAAATAACACATGGGCTGAAAAGTCCCAGGCCTAACAAAGAAAACACGTTTTTTTTTTGTTCAAAATTAGTTTTATTCATCAACGTAATTTCCATCAAGAACAACGCAATCATTCCAGCGCCGCTCTAACATTTCAATACCACTTTTGTAGAACGATTTATCTTTTGCCTCAAAATAGGACTCAGTTTCAGCGATAACCTCTTCATTCGAGCGAAATTTCTTACCGGCAAGCATTTTTTTTAGCTCTGCGAACAGCCAGTAGTCGCTGGGAGCCAAATCTGGCGAATACGGTGGATGTGGGAGCAATTCGAAGTTCAATTCATGTAGTTTTGCCATTGTTTTGATTGACTTGTGACACGATGCGTTGTCTTGATGAAACAAAATTCTTTTCTTTGCCATATGCGGTCGTTTCTTTGCAATTTCGGCCTTCAAACGCTCCAATAACGCTATATAATATTCACTGTTGATGGTATTTTCCTTCTCAAGACAGTCGATGTATATTACACCACGCACATCCCAAAATACCGAGGCCATAACCTTTCCAGCCGATTGTTGTGCTTTCGGTCGCTTTGGACGAGGTTCACCAGTTGCTGTCCACTCAGATGACGATCGTTTTGATTTCGGAGTGAAGTGATGGATCCATGTTTCATCCATTGTCACATATCGACGCAAAAATTCCGGTTTGTTACGTTTAAACATGGCCAAACACTGCTCAGAAACATCAACACGTTCTTGTTTTTGACGAACAGTGAGCAAACGCGGCACCCACTTTGAGCAGAGCTTTCTCATAGTCAAATGCTCATGCAATATAAAGCCAACACGTTCTTTTGATATCTTTACCATGTCAGCTAACTCACGCAACTTCACTTTTCGATCATTCAAAACGATTTTGTGGATTTTTTTGATGTTTTCTGGTGTTACCGCCTCATTTGGACGTCCACTGCGTTCTGCATCATCGGTGTCTCTACAACCACGTTTGAAGTCAGCAAACCAACGTTTTATTGTTGTTTCTGATGGAGCGGAGTCCCCATAACACTTTTCAAGCCATTGCTTCGCTTGAACGGTATTTTTTCCCATCAAGAAGCAGTGTAAAATTAAAACACGAAATTGTTTTTGATCCATTGTTTTGAAAATAACAAAAGTAGCGTCACTCTTAGCACAATAACTCACAAAATAATGAATAGAATATCATGAAATTTTAACAGCTGTCTTTTGAAGGTTAGTACTAACTGAAAAAGCGGTGAATGCAATAGAACTAGCGCCATCTATTTGTTAGGCCTGGGACTTTTTAGCCCATGTGTTATACCCTCAAAATCTTGCGCTAGAGCAAAAAAACATCCTCAAAATAGGGTAAAATCACTCCTTACACATGCTGACAGTTTTTATATATAAAACATCAAACAAGGATGAGGGTGTTTAATAAGGGTAAAACCACCCCTTACATCAAAATACGATAAATATTTAAATGTAAAAGATTGATAAAGAACGTAAATGTAGAGTATCTGAAAATTGATCTCCAGTATATGGCCAGACATCTCTGTCTTACCTCCCTGAGAAGATTAGACCACTCTAAAATGGGTTTTAATCACCCCTTAGATTAAAATATGTAACGTTAACCTTGCGTTGCAATAAAAAAACTTACAATAAAACACCTTGTAGTAATTAACCATTAACGTATATTGAAATATCTAGTAATCTCTTTAATTCGTATTTACAAATAAATTTATAGATTCTAGAGTAACCACAAAAACAGTTTCGTACAAAAATATTGACACTTTAGAAATAAAGCTAATAATGGCAATTTCAATAAAACCAACAGTTATAAGTCTCCATGCATAAAATTTTACTCTTAAACTTAAATAAATGAGCAATAGAAAAATTGTTATAATACTTTAATAACAGATTATGACCAAAAAATTAATAAAAGGATCTCCACTTTATAAAAAAACATTAATTGAGTTTTTGAATATAGAATAATAAAAAGAGAAAAAATTGTTAAATGAACAAACAAAATTTTAGAGCATTTAAAAATAAGGAAATAATCGTAAAAATTGATCAAAATAAGCCCAAGGTAAGAATATAAAATTCACACAAATGATTAAGACCCATTTTGGAATGGTTTAATCTTCTTAGGGAGGAAAGGGAGGGATATCTGGCCATATACTGGAAATCAATTTTCAAATGCTATGCATTTAAATATTTATCGTATTTTGATGTAAGGGGTGGTTTTACCCTTTTTAAACACCCTCATACTTGTTTGATGTTGTATATATAAAAATTGTCAGCATTTACCCTATTTTGGGGGTGTGTTTTTTGCTCTAGCGCAAGATGTTGAGGGTATATTTGTTATTCTGAGATCAGATTCGGTTTCAGCGTCGAAAAATACATCAGACTACCATAGTCACGATCCCAGGTCATAACCTTATTTTTTTGTGGAGCTGTGTTATAATTGAGATTTAATCAAAAAGGACCGCGTCATCTACATACTTACCTAAGGAATTCTCAAGACTTAATAGTATGTAAAAAATTAAAGATGAGTATTTGTTGTTTCAGTGATACGCTGTTTAATCTCGCCAGCAGCAAGAAATTAGTTTGCTACTATGGGATTTCATCAGATTACATTTTGAGAATACCATACATTCAAGATATAAAAAAACCTTATAAGAATTTAATCAAAGGCGATTACTTAAATATGGGTCAACTTATAGCGTAGAACATTAAAAGGATTTCTGCCTTGAGATATTTGCACCATTAAGATCTGATCTGATGTTTTCAATTTATATGAACTTCTTATATTTCGCAACTAGCAAATCTATCAATTATAATCATGCGCTGTTAACTCTTCAGAGCACATCACTTATAAGTGATAATGAATGGTTAGTTTTTGAAACATTCGGTTACAGAACTAGAATGTAACCTACCGAACCAACAACAAGAAAAAATATAATTTTATTGGTAATAGTAAGTTTTCAAAATTGGACACGCAATGTTAACTTAAGGCATAATTAGCAAGTTACAAAAAATATAATGCCATTGTCACTTTGTTATTTAACTATAAAGTCATTCATCCAAATTGGTCCTTTAGTTACTCTTGTTGCTTTCATAATACATCTATTTGTTTTCCTTTTTCTACAAACAAAAATATTATTTACTTTAGAAAAACTCATTTTGCATCTGAGTACTTTAATATTTACAAAAATGAAAATAAGTATGCAAGGAAAAGAAATCTTATTATAGTTTTTTGTATACACTAAATGGCACAGCCTTTACATTCCTCCAGTTTTCTTTACAATAAAAGTTTTTATTTCTTTGATAAAGAAAGGAATATTACTATACCATATACATATAGTGTATTACATGCTTTGTGCTATAAAATGGAAATTGTATTATTAACTTAAAAGTTATGTTTTGCGATAATCCGTTTATACTAAAATATAACACAACCAGGGAAACTTTTATTTGTGCATACATGGGATTTATATTTATTCTAGTTTACTCTCAATTCTAATATCGTAAACTTCTCAAATTGTGTTGGAATACATAAAAATGCTACTAAAACAAGTAAATTTTCTATTCTGTTTTATAGCATATTGTGTCGTTCAGAACATAATCTTGTATAAAAATGTATGTTTTTCATATCACAAATAGGATTTGCAGAATATACCTAATGTAGGTATTTTCGTTATTGACTGTACTAAATAGAAATGTAATAAAAACTAACCAAAGCCGAGAAAATAATAAAGCTAGAGTAACATTCAAATCCAAAATAGTACGGAATACAGGTAGATTTTAAATTAAAATTCCGTTCATCGGCGGATTAATGTGCTTAAAATTTTTTAATCCTCTGATAATGCACGTGTTTTGAACAGGCACAGCTGATTGTCACATGCAAAGATTTGCTGAAAGCGTTTTATTGACAGGCCGTCGATCGTTGCTGTTTGTATTATTATAATGTAAAATATAGAACCGAGAACGCTTTGATTCACATGAAAGCTGAAAAGCTGCAATAGGGTTTTGAAAGGTTATTATATTATTAATTATGTTTTTTCTATTAATGCAAAGCATAAAATAATTCATGTAGCAAACAATTGTTGCAAATAATAATTTATGGTTTATTGTTTATGTGTTAAACACTGAAAAACTTACAAAGCAACCTTTGTACCCCATCCCCCGCAGCTACGTTAAATTCAAAATTAGAATTTTTCAGGATAATAATGTTAAAACTCAAAAGGAAATACAGCCTTTGTTGGCTTTATATTCAACAAAGATCCCACGTTTCCACTCAATAAAATGAAGGTATGAGTCCTTTAAAAAGAAAACTGTTCCCTACTACAATCAAGTGATTTTACTGTAATTTAGATTTAGCATACGTTTTGGTAGTACTATATCAACAAAACAAACAAAAGTGGTCAATTTAAAAGTCCTTCGTAAAACAATGTTAAGCTAAAACAGTTCTCCTGAAAACCTTAGAATCGGGTTAACTTCATAAAACCGGACAGAATGGCCAGCGACATGTTTCTCTTTCTGACAAAGGGATATAGACTTTCTCTGTCCTTCTGGGATTTTGTCTGTTTGATAAGTACATAAAATATCCGTGCTAAATGCAGACTTTTTATTATTTTCAACTACAGCTGAATCCGTGAATTCTGAATTTATTGTAAACGTTCACAACTAAGTATCATTTTCTCTTCATATTTCCAAATAAAACTTGCAATACAACACTAGAATTAACATAGCAAGCTGCTGCTTTGCACTAACCTAGTAAACACAACAACTAAATTTTCAGTAAATTAAAAGAGCTACTAACAATCAATCGGCAAATTTGTAATTTAGAATTAAATTACTTTCCTTGTTATTTATTATTTGTATTGTTATCTGTATTAAGTGCAAATTGGTGGTGTAGCTTCAAACCATAGCTGCATACGTGACTCTCGGACGGACAATCGTCCTGTATAATCTCAACTTATTCTTGGTTAGTCAAAAAATGTGGCTGAGACTACCTTAGCACAATTCCCTCAATTGATGGTTTGAGAAGCCCACTTCAACTTAGATTGAGAGTACAGAGGACAGAACTTTGGGATATTCTGCAGTTAGTGTCCTCAATGCAAGAGGATGAAAGCATGATAGTCCAGTAGATGAAACAAGCAGGATACGATTGTCGACGTCGTAGTCACCATTAATTACTTGATTTCTTCAGCCTGGGTGTTGACTTGAAGGTAGCGCCAATGCACACTGTAGCTACAGTAGAGATGAAAGTAGATGACGGCAGTGAAGACAGTGGAGTGATTTTCAGTGATTACGTTGGTCAGGTTAATGAGTTGTATTGATTGTATCGTGACCTTGCGTTGCAATTTAAATTTTAAACAAACTAGGACCCTTATGTCCTAGGCCGGTTGAGCTCAGGGGTGGCCTTGAGCGTGAATAATTCGAGAGGAAAAACACAATACAACACACCAATATATTAATCTCAAGCAGTTATAATTATACTGAAAACACAAAAAAAATGGCGTTAAGTATTATATAATTTAATACTATCAAAACAAATTATTAGAACGATTATTTAAGTTAAAAAAAATGGAGTATGCAAAAATTTAAAATTCTGTTTAGTCTTATTAAAAGTCTTCTAAGTCTAGAGTAAATTTGAAATTCACAAATCATTTAATAAATTAATTTGAAATCAAAGAAATGACACGAAACACAACGTCAAACAGATGAAAAAAAACAATTAAGGAACTTACTTGAAAGTAGCAGATTTAGCAGATATAGCTATGTCAGACCGAAGGAATGCTTCTTCTTAACCTGAAACAAAATTCCAAACACTACTGTCCTAGTACTTGTGGCCCATCCCGTATGAAATCATTAAATTTAAATCAACATTAGATCTTAAATCACTCAAAAAGCAATTTTTATTTAAATTAACAAAAATTTAAAAAAAAATTAGTTATTTTTATAGCATCTTTTTATGAAATGAGTGTAGTGCAACTTTACGGAAAATTTAACTCTAAGCTTACTTAGAGCGCACAAAAACATCTTGAAGCAAAAGAAAATAATTAGAGTGTAACATTTCAATGAATCTAGTAAACAATTTGGTGACAAGGAAATCCACGAGTGTTCTCAGCGATTAGGAGGTGATGGAACAGCTCTCCACTACTCCATCGGAAGGAACCCCCCAATAACGCTGCCGTCTCCTGCGAACTCGTTTTCTCAAAGGAGCTGCAGGCTCTCCCAAAAGATTTACTGGCCTCCCCATAAAAGCTAAGACGAACACGGAGCAAATGAGAACAAAATAAAAGACGGGACCGTCTAACATACTTTCAATACGTTTGAAGTTTCTTAACGAAGTATGCTAAATAAGGTAATCCCAGAATTCAAAAGTGGCCTCCACAGTAACACTAAAGATCTCTCCTCAAGTGGAAACAACAAAAAATTTAAGCGGTTAGAAATCACAACCCTAACGGTTGATCAGCACACCCGTTCGTCCTAAGCGAGGTCTTAAAAGCGAGGTCGAAATTCGGAAAGTGAAACTGCAGGCAAAATGCACAATCTATAACCAATAAGCATTCAGAAAGCCAGTTTGAGGACACGAAAGGGGTATAAGGCAACTGCGGATTGATCAAAAAATTTCAAAAGAGAGTTTAACCTTCGAAAAACTAATCACGAAAATATCGCCCAAAACACGCATTCCTTTAAGATAAAAATTAAATATCACTGAGAACAATAGAAACTCTAATGAGGCAAGCAAAAAAGTTGTTTAAACCTAATAAGTAAATAGGGAATTTAGACAAAAGACAGATGTCAAAAAAATTAAAACAAAATCGCATGCAAATGGCTAGAAACGGACCAAAACTGATGCTACCTATTCTGAATCTAATAGCCAATCATTAGCCAAATGAGCGATAATAGATAACCTCTGTTGATTAACTGATATCAAATAAATGTCAAACAGAACAATAAGCGAGTGAAATCATATAAAACAAGCAGAAATGAATTCTACAAAAGCAAAAGAAGTTTGCTTAAACTACATCTGGCAACTAGAGATAACTATAGATCACAAAATAAAACCAATCCGGGCCATCCCAGAGTAATTACAACAAAATAATTCTTAAGATTTTTAGTACAAAAAAATTCCCATGTGCAACATAAATTTAATAGAAGCAAAATTATTAAAAATTTCATTTCAGTGAAATATAAGGTGGTCTAAAAGTATACATTTTCGTACGAATTTTTATAGGAACGGTGCCATAGATTAAAGATATTAAACAGCACCCAGTGAAGATAACCAAAATTAGTGCAGGCAAGACCCATGTAAGGTTCATAAAAAATGAACGTTACATGACGCTGAGGGTGTCAAATTTGGATTAGAAAAATATCAAACGCATAATTGATGTTGATAAGGTGGCCAGTGGTAAATGTAGTGGTAAGTAATCTGGTAGAACTAAGATAATTCTTTACACAGCTACAATGCTGAAGCAAAACTGTGAATAATGAAGAAAGAATTCGTTTGTTTTCCGAGAAATAAAACGCGAAATTGTATTTTACTGCATCTGAAGAATTTAGTCGCAACCTCTTTAGATTTAGGACATACCAAAAAATTAATTCTTACTTATAAGAAAACCACATAAAGATGTCAATCATTATTAGCGGCTGGATAAGGCAAGTAGTGAAAGAAAGCAGAATAGACATTGTGTTACGGGAAGAAGGAATTAGTGACCGAGGCGCAATAACTTATCGTCAGCATAAAACCAATGTGGAAATGGGTGAATTCAAAGCTAAAACCAGTTGTCAATTTACTCTTGGTAGAAATGCATCAAATCATTGGCATCCAGATAGCTAAGCCTCGTCATAAACCATCTAACCAGACTTCAGAAAGCTTAAGATGTTGCTACGGATTTTTTTTTTTGCTTAGAAAATCTGAGTTCGTAAGGGACACGCGGTATATTAAGGCTCTCTTATACTGATCAATGTTTATAGAACTTAAATAACAATAATCTCCACGTCTGGACAACTGCTTCTGTTGAGTGTGTTCACGGTGATTCAAAATTATTTATGCCCCTGTAATTGATTCAAGCAGAAACCTCCAAACACAGAAGTATAATTTAACTAATACGGTGAACGCAAAATAATGAAGTTATTCAGTACACAAAACAATATCTGCAACATCAGTTTTGAAAATTCATACCATATGATAAAACTAAAAAGAAACCAGAATTGTTCAATTCAAACCGCAAAATTGAGTTGAAATTTATATTCCTCAATTAAGTATTTAATGAACACATAAACATTCTACCAATAGAGGATTCTTTATGAATAAAAAAATAAAATGTAATTTGGGATGTGGCGCTCTTTAACAGCAATTTGTTTTTTATAGAAATTGTTATGAAACAACAAATATTTCTTTAATTTTATTCCCAAGTTGTGACCTACATATATAGATAAAATAAGCAAAGAAACTAATCAGCGATAAGACGGTTTTGAAAGGAAACTTATCGCCCCCACAGCTAATTGGCACTGTCAATTATTCAAACGGCCTGGATATTTTCCTTTTGTGCTGTATTTGGTTTAAAATTTGTAATGTTATCATGAGTTCTGTACTCTATAATTTGCAAGGCGACACCTATGTATCTTACTGGTATTATACAATTAGAAAATAAATTAAACTACGTGAGCTAACTTATCTATTAGTACGAATCGGTTTGATCCAAAAAGAACCGAGCGAAGGTATTTACTTGCTTAAACTCGGTGCATCAAATGATCCGGGTCAGCAGTCAGCACGTATTGGAAATCAAGCGCTCACTAAAATATTAATTACGAAACGTGCACCAATGTTTTAATCTCTTGTCTGTTCACTCTGGTACAATCATTAATGTATCTTAGTAGGCACGCTCTACAATTGTGTGTTGCCTCCACAGCCCATTGCTAAATAGCTTCAGTTTTACACCAGTTAATAAATGATAATAAATATCATTATAAGAGTTCACGTATGTTTTATAGACGGAACCCAATGAATAATACTCTAAAAAAGTATCAAGAAAGACATACTCCAAAACTTCTTATGGGCTATAGTGATGTGGTTTCGATAAAATGAATTGATCCGTAGTACGGATTCTTAGGTGAGATTTATTCGATAATTGATTAACAGTAGATGGTAGCTTCCTGATTATCAAGGGAATTAAGCTATTCAATTGATTAAAATCTGTTACGGTTAAATTAAATCAGTATTAGCTCAACTGGAAGGTCCACTCTCAGTAGTAGATTCCTACGGTAAGCACGGGACGTAAGACGGCAAATAAAATCTCTTCTGCATAGGAAAGACCACCCACGTACACGATACTTAGCGGCACAGTATCGCACAATGTGAGGTAATGTTACACCTTCGAACATATTGGAAACTCTTTTGCAAATAACGGGGTTGCTTGTATTTAAAAAACTAAACTTTTCTTAGAGTCGCAGACTATTCTAACTGAAAGATAAAATGCTTACACACTCCTAATTGGTCAATAGAGGGAATTATTTTATATAATACAACACAGTATTCTCACCCCACTATAAGCAATAAATTGTCTAGCGTCTGACAGGCAGGCAAATAAAAAAAATTTTCTCATATTTAAAAACTGTAATAATACGGGCTACATATGTAGTATGCTCACAAAGATATTATTGCAATATACACAACGAGGCAGAATTAATCAATAAAATATGACCTTAAAATGCTATTTTAAATCAGAAGGAGTGCTAGTTATAGGAAGGTCTGATTTTTCAAAATAACAGGACAATTACTAGATTTGCATTTCATTCAACGCGTCACGCCTTTACCTTTTCATCTAAGTGAGAAGATGTCACTCTAGATGTAATTTTGAAAACTGCAGGCTGGTCTAACAGATCTACAGTTTTTGGAAAACATTAAAGCAATCTCTTAATGATGCTGAAGCTAATTTAGTTAAGCCATTGTTGATTACAAACTAGTCTATACCTATAGTAAATTATGTGATTTGTTGATTGTTCTAAGATTATCAACAGTTTTTGTGTTTACAGAAAAACAATACCTGATACTCGTTTGTGTCCTGTTTTTTTAAATAAAAACTTTGAGATACGTTTATTTTCTGTATTAACTAAAACAAGTTTCGAAAGAAACCAAATTTTCTATATTCACAGCTTAAGCTCTAAGTGAAGCATAAAGACGTATCTCAGACTAAGCGCGAATATAATTAGACAGCTAAACGAACTAACCAATTAAGTGAAGTTCTATTGTAGTAATTATACGAAGTGCTTAGTCCAAGATACCACTTTCCTTCCCACTTAAGAAATTAATCTTTTATCCTTTCACCCTTGAATTTAAGTTGTTAATATTATATCTTGCTCTAAACGGAATGATTGACAAATTTGATGTGATTAGTATTTTGCTTTAGCAAAAACATAATGTGAAAATTATAACGAGAATAATTACATCAGCTCTGCGCTGAATATGAAAACGTTTCTCTTTGGTTACATGAAATACATAAAATTGACATAATGAACGTAAAAGTTTTATTTAGAAACTGCCAAACTCGACTTTTATGCACACAAATTAATAAATTAACACCGTGAATTAAGACAGTAAGGTTTATCACATAATTGTCTCTTCTTGAGTAAACATTTTGATTACTAATTTGTAAAAATGTAACTTGCCACTAAATTTTAATAATACGTTTCTAGCTTTAAAGCTATCTTTGGCGTAAGTCAAAACTACATAATGAAGTATAAAGACTTATCTCGGACTAAGCACTACGTATAATTACAAAAGGACTTCACTTAAGGTAAGTAAATTTGTTTAATACATTAATTTTACATGAGTACCGATTGTTTCCACGGTGGTCCTGGAAGTGTCACTTTGTAATAATTTTACTGGATGTCTTTGTCTCAAGGTAAGACTAAAAAATATTTGTTTTACAAATAACACATTTTATTGTAAATACCTGTAAAGTTGAACACCTCCCTACATAGAACAGTTCAAGTTCATTGTCGGAACCACTTATAGCTTTACAACATTGAACATGTTGTGTCACAGGCAAAGAGAACAGTTTAATTTTCTATGATGTATTAATTTGTATCCATGTAACTGGTGGTCATTTTGAGCATTTACTGTTAAGTGTTTTGATTTGCTGCATTAACGAAGTGTAAAATTAAACAGAAACACATGTTAAATATGGTATTCATTATGTATCATAATTATTCTTCTTAAAATACATTTCTTAAGGACAACCTATAACTACTACTATCTATCAATGAGTTTTTGTTCACATAACTAATCATTAATGTGCGATAAACGTTACCAAACTAATAACTTTGTTTTTCTACAAACGCAAATGATGTTTCAAACTAAAGATATCAGTATATAATAACAAAGAAATCAAACAGCAACCTTTGCTTTAATTTTAGTCAATAATTGCACAAATCTGTTATTAACTTTTGTAGGAATCATTCAGACAGATACATGAATAAACTTCCCATTACAAAATAACACAGGAAATTAGGAATATCGTTTTTTTACAAAGTGAGATGTTCCAAACTGAAAAT
>VTPC01001963.1:0-14057 GCA_011009095.1 Ignelater luminosus
AATTTGGTGAAGACTCCATTATCGTGGTGTAATCCTAATCATCTGTTTTGTGTCGTGTGTTAGCAACAAGTTTTGTTTTATTTGCAATTTAGTTGCCGCCGGTATTCCGTGAAAAACGTCTTGTGTAACCACGAATGCAGTAACTTTGATGTTTTTATTCTGTATAATCTTTTTCGCATCTGAATATCACAACAGACACTGAATTGTGAATAAATAATTTGTAAGAACAGTTTTAGCTACGTTCCGGTTTAAATAACGTTGAAAATGTTCACGGGCGCGTGAACTACAAACTTGACGGCGTGCAAGCAAGCATCGTCCGCTAAAAACCGTCTAAAGCCTGGTCGCTACAGTTTATTATCTCGAAGAATTCTCCTAAACCCATGTTGGTAGATTTTGAAAAGCCTAGGCATCAATTACATTATTGTTTGTGGTCAAACTTCATTGGGTTTAATAAATAATTTAAAGTTTCTGAAAGAATCTCCCTCTGAGATTTACTCTAAAAGTTACAGTAATTTAGTTTTTGTCAAACGAACGTTTGAAGGTAGAGTTAAGCTTAATTTGTAGATTGACGTACTGGAAACGAAAACGCAGCATAAAAACATGAATTTCGTATAATTGAGTTTAAGTGTTTATAAAGTGACGCAAGATGGTCATGTTTCATCTATTGTGTTTTGTTGCTTGTGTTACGTTAAAAGCTCCTCCCACTTTTGGTACTTTTGGATTTAAAAACTTCTCACCAAAGAATCTATGTTTCTCACTTGCTCAATAACATAACCTCATATTAGGGACTCTTTGTTGTGTGACAAGCATCGTGTTCTTTGTGTGTTTATTTTACTATAATCTCTCTATGCTTCATTATTTTCCTCATCAGTCTGTATAATTATTAGGACAATAGATACTATTTACAGTTGACATTTTTGTTTTACAAAAGTTAGAAAGGCAAACTACTGCTTTCACAATATTATCAACATTGGTAACATCAGCTTGTATGACATTTTAGTTTTAAATAAAATTCGCCATCTAGCTACCAATAAGCCAAAGGCATTTTCCATTGCACGTCTTGCTCGAGGCAACCTATAATTAAAAATTTGTTTTTGCAATAATAATAATTTCGCTAGATATGGTCTCATAGTATATGTTTTAGAAGGGAAGCTTTATCCGCTACAAGCACATCAGGCATTTTTATACTCAATTTTATATTCAATGAATGTATCGGCAGGTACGTTCATGTCGTTTTGTTCAAAACGTTGCCCAAAAGTGCTGTTTTTAAAAACACCCCCATCACTTTGAGAACCATAAGCTCTAACATCAAGTAAATACTTTGCATGACAGCATGCTAACAATACAATGCTATGATTTTTTTTATAATTGAAAAGGAGTGATCCAGAATTTGATAGAGCCTGCATATTTACCTGCTTTCTGTTTAGTGCACCTATACAATTAGGGAAGTTCCAGCACTCATTAAAACCATGAGCAATCGATTTTCAGTCTTTCTCGGTAAGGGTTTTTAAATAAAATAAATACAAAGTCTCCCATAGTATTTTACATAACTCGTGTATGATTTTGTTTAAACAGAATAATGCAGCAACAGGAACTCATATTCATAGTACAAAACAAATTTTATTTTAAGCAATTCCATGGTGACTACAACAGCATTTGAATTGAAATAAAGCAAAAAACATCTGGAAATGCAAAGCATAACCACAACGAACTCTGTTTTGTTGCTGAATTCAAGCAACAATTTTAAAACATTTTCAAATTTCGGCGGCCATTTTGACCATGTTTCGAAAGAGATATTAAAAAACGAAGACACCGCATGATCTTTAGTTTTTGATATTGTAAAGTTCAAGTCTAAAGTCAAAATTTCAAAATTTAAAAAAAAATGCGGAGAGGCAGAAATACAGACCTTCGCAAAATCAGTAACGACTCCTATCGGAGTTCGTTGAAAATAGAGTTCTTACATTTACTAATCTAAACCTAAGAGTTACGTCTCTGGTGACAGAAATGCTAAATTCAATTCTGAAGTCATGTGCTTGTTTTCTCTTTTGGTGTAGCTTAAGTGCATTTAAATAAAATATAAATGTTGCATAAAGGCTAAGCCTTTGAGTCTTTTAGTATCTGGAATGAAATTTGTCTGTGTGTTTAAAACAACTGATATTAGAACGTACTAAAATTAATTTTGTATTGCGAATAAACAGGAACTCGACAAAAATCTGCACAGTAGCGACACAGGTGATGAGAGTCAGAACTAATAAGTGATGGTTGTATCACAGATTATTACTGAAGAAAAATCAGATGTCTGATGTCTTTGGAGACAAGTTTGATCCATGCAACCGCATGCGCATTACAGCTCTGACTTTTTATTTATGTATGAAAAACATTTGAAACTGGCATGAAAGACGCTGACAAGTAAAATATGTATTTAGGTCTTCCCTAAGAACTTGTGGTTATAATCAGACCCTTGGTCAAGTTTGAATACCCCTGGACTCTAGATAAATAGAAAAGAGATGAAGTGAGTGCACTAGGCGCTAGTGCACTCTATACGAATTAGCGGAATGGGTCGGCTTTGCGAAAGCCTCTTCAATGGGGTTTTAGGAACTAGCCTTGGTGCCATCTATTGATGAAATATTTAACGCTTAAAGTAGGTAATTAGTGATTTACGTTAGAAACCTGATGAATTATCAGTTGGGTAAAGAGTAATTACGTGTTTTTGGAACATGTACCTATTTCTTAATTTAAGAACTCAAAATAAATTCTCTACGCGCTAGAAGATGAAACAAAAATAATGCTGCCTCTAGGTTGCGAGGTGTCGTAAATAGAAATGAATTTTTATTGTAACAATTGCAGTTAAAAACTGATACTTAAGAAGAACACCAATAGTTTAAATGAATTAACAATTTAGATCATTCTATATTCATATAATCTCAGAGAAACTCATATTATAAAATAATATTAATAGGGAATGTTCAGAAAACCTAAAACGAGTCTATTCTTAACGTAGCTATAATGGAAGTGAAGATCTACTTTAAATATCAGAAAAAGCATTCCATGCATGCGATAAGGTTTAGTAAATTCAAAAAACGAATTCTTTAGAAAATAACTTTGAAAGGTTGCAGTAGTTGAACTTACTTTATGCAAGAATTTTGCTGCAATAAATTATTTATAAATTATTACATAAAAGATAAAGTTGCACCAAACTATTTTTAAATTGCCGCTATGCGAAAACGTGACTGCAAACTGTCTGCAGTAATTTTTCTGTATATTATAGTTATTATAAAGATTAAACATTGTTTAAATATTATCAGATTTCATAATAGTTTCGTGATTGTGTCTTCTAATTTACTCTGACGTGATTTACAATCCAATCTTCTTCCTTCTGCAGTTCAGATTCTCAGGGTGTAAACTTTATCGTACAAGTTAAATCAATATTGCGAGGAAAGTAAATTATCATTCATATTTAGGTTACAAAAATACTTCCGAAGTGGAGAAGATAAAAATAGAAACGGTGACGTCAAGAAAATATCCTGACATAAGATGACACAGTGTTTTTGCTTATCTTTTTGCTTCCAAAATGTTACACTCTTAATGACGTCATTTCTTTGTGAAATTTAATTAATATCTTTGTCACGATCGTGTGCACGAGTAAGTATTATTATTAATTTTCCTTAATTCACTATAGCTGAGAACACTCTTGAATATCCAAGAACAGTAATTAGTATTTATTAAGACTTTTTATCTTCTCGTAATACCGAATCACTGTTTATGGATTATTTTGATACTCAGACGTAGACAGACAGTTTGTTAAAACATCAATAACCTCATTATACTACTAATTTGATTTTTACACGCTATATCTTCGTTTACCCAATCAAGTTACGTGTCACCTTATTTTTATGTCTTAGATGATCACACCAACATCATTTTTCAATTTTACGTGAATATCTTTCGATTTAGGCGGTACAGTCGGGTACGTTACTGACATTTCTGATTTTATTTTGAATATGTAATAAAGCGCAGACTTCATTATATTATAACAATATTTAGAACGTTTATCCCCTCAACACAATAAATATTTAGCTGTCTATAACCAGAGACGAGCTACTAAAACTTTCTACAATTTTCTCGCCAGCTTGTGGATAAGAAATATTGAGATTTTAGTTATCAAGTTTAGTTTTAGCTAAACATAGCAAAAAGCAACACAAGGTTACACGCTGTACCTATTCTTTAGAACATTTCTCATACCTGAATGTATTCCGTACATGACGAATTGAATAAGCAGAAATACCTACTCAAAAGACTTTCTTATTCTTTTGCTGTCAGATTCCAACAAATAACAAAGGCACTTCAAACATACTTCAAAAAAATTACTGTTACATCCAGAAATGTTTTTAACACACGGGAGCCAGAATTGTAAACTCTTTTAAACGCAGTGCTAATGCAGGTAGAATAATTTTTATTTACATCTCTCCACTCCACCTTCTTATTTCCACTTCCAGTACTATTCCGATATTTGAGATCCTCCGCTACTCCATCTCTGGTCGGTTCCCTGTGTTTGTGGCTTGTATAGACCCGACTGCACTTTCAGAGAATATTGAAACTCTATTCCAATTCCAAAATGCAGAGTTGTGGCTCTACGCAGAACCGTTTTTCACACCACTATACCCATTCAGCACCATCATCATTACTTTCATCAATTACAATATCTGCAACTGAAAAAACCACTAACAACATCATTTCCACTTAAGCACAGCCATAAAGCTCAGAATCAAAATTCATCTTCCAACATCCATTCAGTGTCACCAAATTACTTACCTTTGTTACTGTCACCAACACCATCATCATGCAGCAGACTTCCTCCACTGTAGTCATCTATTTATCTACTGCATTCACTTGACATACCAAACAACCAAAGTGCTAAAGAGGAATTTGGTCTTTTATAGTGATTGCTGCTTCTTTTAAGGATGCAGAAAATATCAATGAACGACGATGACGTCAAGCAGATAGAAAATTCATTTGTCCATTTCCGTTAATAGAATTTTTGACTAGCATATAACTGATAAATCTTTAGTAACTGGTTATTGTTCATCTTAACCTGCTTTCACGGGCCTCTTTTAAATTGAATGCCTGATCTCAGCTGTAATGGTCATAGATCGAAACAAATTTGCAATCTTTAATGATTAATCAAAGGAGAGAGAAACTTTTTAGCATAAATAGATATGAACAATGCTTTATAGGAATTTATAAAAAAACATACTCATAAGCATCTAGAAAGTCTATTCAAAGTTTTAATGCAACGGTACTTCGAAAATTAAATTCAGTAGTCCAGACTCTGTTCGCAGGCCTCAAATCCGAAGTTTACCTTTAACAGAAGAAGGTTTAGATGAGAAAAAAAGTCGGAACTTCCAAAACTTGATTTAATTACCGCAGATCACTGAAACCTGATAAAATATTATTAGTAAAAGTTCTTCGTATATTTAATCTCTTTGCTACAGTACTGACTCGCTGCACTAATAAGTTTATAATGGTAACGTTTTCAGACGATTTTCCAAATCTCTATAACACATTGTAATGCAATAAATAAAAACTTACTGCAAAGAAGTTCGCCTTTGTTATTATTGAAAAGACGTTTGACAATTTAACTTTGACACTCTTAATACCATTCTCTAAACATATATTTAATCACAAATTGTACTTTTGGTTTGCATTATATTCATAGCAACACGAAGAACAATAAAGATTAAATCAGATAAGAAATATTTTGTTGATAAAACGCAAATTGGATAATTTGCAATGCAGTAAATTAGAATCTTGGTGCATGTGAGCCTGATATGGTAACTTAACCGTAAATATATAACATTACTCTTACAGGTTTACAAAAATCAACCTCATTGAAAACGGCCTAATTCTATTTTGGATTTAATGTTCGTTACTTTATTTTAAATCACAAGAATTGGATTAGGTTCGTAGACAGCATGATGCTAATTGGCAAGTGCCATAACACCTGCTATGGCTAGAAGACATATTGTGCTAAAGTTTTTCGCACCTTTTTGATAATAACTCAGGAATATATAGCAAAACTGTTCTTTACAGGCAACATTCTTAAACGTGATGTTTTCATGTTCATATATCAATATGTGCCACTTGAAAATCTATTGTTTTGGAATTTGTATAACACACTAATCTTTATTTACACTGTACGGGTAAATACAAACTAATTTAAGTGAATAATCGAATAAAAACCTTGTTTTACTGACCTCCAAATAGTTGATGTTCTGGGCTATATCTGTTTTGTACTTTGTGAAAGCAATTGTTCGTTATTAAACATGTACTCTTTGATAGTACTGATAGTTATAAATGACAATGGACGTTTTGGTATTTAAATAATTAGTGGTAAAATATTTATTGCTAATGTCAATTTGTCCTCGTTTGATTGAGTTTAACGCTTGTTGTGTATTTAGTAATGGAGGGTCGCTCATTCTGACATTTTTCTTTCAGTTTATTTTGGTCTCTAATTTATACTGAGTTTATTCATTATTCTAAAATAAAAATATAACTATATAATCTATCGAATTACTTGCAATTGCGCTTGATATACAACCTTTATTTAACAAGTATCATGACTGATCTATTTTCTTATAGTTTGGTCACTTTTCTAAAAAATCTTAACGTAGTAGAAGATAATGAAAGTGGACTGCTGACTCTTAGTAAAGAAATATCAAGACGATAGAACTAATTGATTCATTAAATGTATTAAACCTGATAATTTTCTTGATTAGTTAAAATAGTGACCTTCCTTATCAGTCATAATTCAAAACCAATCAGTTGTCAGTTTTTTGTTTTTTTAGTGTATCTTCTACTGGTATTTCCTTTTTTTATTATAGATGCTAACCTGTTCTGCTTCACCATATGTATTCTTTTGGTTTTGTAATAAATCTAAGCAAAACTCTTTCATAGAAGTATAATATATCTATACAAAAGAGTTCAAACTCACTAATTGTATTAGTTGCAGAGAGTACATTGGTGTTACCTGTAGTGGAAACAAGATAGAATACTAAAATTAAAAACGCTTTAGAAACACACAAATTAATACGTATCAAAAACAAAGTAAGCGCTTGTACTCTTTCAAACCAATGCAATTGCCTATGCACCTGGGATTATTTAATTTATTTTCTGAAGTCGTTTTTTGTGTCGTCTAGAAATATTGCATCATCTGCGTAGCATAGTATCATAGTAATATAAAGTAGGCGAAGCTATGTCGTAAAAACTATGTAGGACTATATGGAAAATAAAAGGCTAGTCATAGGCTAATTAATTTAAATTAAAGGTTCCGCTAGCTTTAGAGTCAATTAGAGGAACCTACGACACGGATTTAATAAATTTAAATGAAGGTAGTGATAGTAAATATTTAAAGGCTAATTAAAGGCTTCACGATGACATAGCAAATCTTCATATTCGACAATTTGTTAAGTACTTCTTTAGAAAACGAATCGAACCAAAGTGATGGAGTTTACTTAGGCGAAAATAATCGAAAGGAAGTTTAATTTTTAAGAACAATACTGAGAGCCTTTAATTAGCCTTTAACCATTTACAATAATTTTTTTCAAAATCAGGGTCGTAAGTGTAAGTAGCTGTAACCCGGCCTTCGACAACTAACTTAGACCGCAATTAAAATGAGAAAACTAAACATAAGTCATGTCTTCTAGCAAATTCTGCAAACCTTTAATTAGACTATAATTATTAACAATCAGGTTTTTGGAATCAGAGCCGTAAGTGGGTGTACTTGCACCCCGACCCTTGACAAGTAACATAGGCAAAAATTATTTTGAGAAAACTGTACAAATATCATCTTTTCTAGCTAATTCTTGATGCCTTTAATTAGCCTTTAATTATTTACCATATTTGTTATCAAAATCAGGGCCATAAGTGTGAGTACTTGTACCCCGGCCCTCGACAACTAACATAGACAAAGATTATTTTGAGAAAACTGTACAAACCTCATCTCTCCTAGCTAAATTATCTATAATTTTTTAATTTATTTTTAATCTTAAACACACTTAAAAATCGTATTTAGGTTCTTATTTGGTCGTTTCAATTCTGATTCAATCGATTTTTGCGACTCCTACAGTTTTATGAAATACATATAAGCATTATAAAATTAATTTTCTTATTTTGATTATATTTCTTCTCCAAAGTTGTTAGATCGTCGTATTCGACGAACTTATCTTTGCTCGGATACATCACTGTGTAGTGTCTAGATGTTTGTGGTATATAGCTGTTTCTTGTGGTAAGAGATTTTTTCATCTTCGCAATTCCAACCAAAACCTATGTTTTTTTTCTTGAAAACGACACTTATAGTTTTCTCAAAATAAATAAATTTTTTTCTTGTCTGTAACAGTTTACTCTAGTTGGGGTGCAAATACTCATGTTTACGGTCTTGAGTTTGAACAACTTCTTTGTTAGTAATTGAAGCCTTATTAAAGACTTCAAAGATTCCAACAGAAAGATTAACTTTGTTCAGCTTTTTGAAAACTAATTTCCTAATATCTGCATTTTTGGCAACTAAGGTGCAAGTACACTACGAGTACACTAAGATGTCACCACATTAGTCGCACCCACAACTTTGCCTCTAGTTGCAAACTATACTTACTTCTTAAAACTTGGGACAGTGTAAAAATAATTTTCAAATACATAAAGTGTCGACAATAAAAATGCAAGTACTTCGGCTGACAGCTCTGAGTTTGAAAAACTTGATTGTCAACAATTAAATACTAATTAAAGGTTTGAAGATGTGCTCGAAGGTTAGCCCGAAAATAAGGGTTTTGTATAGTTTTCTTAAACTAATTTCCGGCTATGATAGTTCTCGATAGCCAGGGTGCCAATACTCATACATATGGCCATGATTTTAAAAGACTAGCTTGTTAATAATCAAACGCTTATTAAAGGCTTGAAGTATTCTCTTTAAGATATGAGTACTATATAGGTTTTTGCAAAATAATCTTCATCTGTTAGTTCTTAAGAGACTAGGCACCAACACTCATACTTACGGCCCTGATTTGAAAAATTGTTTGTTAATAATTAAAAGCTGATTAATTGAAAAAAAATTATAATTGTTTAGTTTTCTCAAAACAATCTTTATTGCTTGGTCTGTGTTAGTTCTCCATAGGCCGGGGTGCAAGGACTCACACTTACGGTTCTGACTTTGAAAAAATTATTGTGCATAATATAAGGCTAATTAAAGGCTTCAAGAATTAGATAGAAAAAATGAGGTTTGTACAGTTTTTTCCAAATAATCTTTTTCTATGTGAGTTGTCGAGGGTCAGTGTGCAAGTACACTTACTTCTTACGGCCCTGATTTTGAAAATCTTGCTTATTAATAACTAAAGGCAAATAAAAGGCTTCAAGGATTTGTTAGAAGACATAACTTATGTTTAGTTTTCTCAAAATAATTGCGGTCTAAGTTAGTTGTCGAGGGCCGCGGTGTAAGTACTCACACGCCCGACCCTAATTTTGAAAATTTTATTTGTTTATAATTAAAGGCTAATTAAAGGCTCTTGGTATTGTTCTTAAAACTTAAATTCCCTCTCGATTATTTTTGCCTAAGTGAACTCCATTACTTTGGTACTTAACAAATTGTTGAATATGAAGATTTGTGATGTCATCGTGAAGCCTTTAATTAACCTTTAATTATTCACTACTTTCATCCAGATTTATTAAGTCTGTCGTAAGTTTCCTAATTATTTCTAAAGCTAACGGAACCTTTAATTTAAAAAAATTGAAGAGCTTAAAATTTGGGATGGGGCACTTAATTAGCCTAAAACTAGGTTTTTTTCCATATACCCTATATAGTTTTTACGATATGGCTCTGCCTGCTTTATACTACTTAGTATTATGTATTCTTGTCTCTCATTTTGTAACTTATCAGTTTTATCACTCTTTTAATTATTTCCAGTTACACACTCAATCTCATCGATGAATTGGGCTTTTACCTACCTACTGCTGTTTTGTTGTGGTGCTTATGTTCACATCTATGGTTCTGATTAACCAGGCGACGTTTTTGATTTTCTGAACAAATCTCGATGACCTTCATCGTACCCCGCCATTTTGCTCGAGTACAAAACGGCGTGAATTCAAATTAATGATTGAATTATTCCTTGAAATTGTTAAATCCTAACCTCACTTAGAAAGTTTATAACAATTTATTTTTGAACTTAAGTAACTACGATGCTAAGTTAATATTTACTCTCACTGAAGCAAACACTTGGTGGAATTCAAAATGTGTTTCAGCTAATTTGTTTAGACTTTATCAAATTAAAAAAAAGACAAGATTAAAATCAAGGAAATTTCAGGTATAAACAAGGCTAACTTCTAAATCTTACAATAGAATTCAAGTCTCTGAATTGCAATAATATTTACAATAAAGTCAACAATAGATCGTTATGTGAAACGCATTGACGAAATAACCGAGAGAATTAAAAAAACTTAAACCTTCTTTTGATTTTGTGTCGAATTTGATTTAAATTCTTTATTACTTTTTGCTATATTTATCGGACAAATAGTCCGAAAAGCCGCTGCAAACGGATTATTTCTGTGTGCAGGAATCTCTATCATAATTATTTTAAAGTACTATTTGGTCCAAACAGTTTTGTCAAACGCATAATCCATTGAAAAGGAACCTAAAGAGTAGAATACTTTTAGATTTAGTTCTCTTTCAGCCAACTTTTTTTTATTCTGGGGTCGTTAGTTTGTAGACAATGATCAGTCTATGTTTACTTTTAAGGTCAACAGAAATCTTTTTTCCTACGAAATGAAGTTATTTCAGAGAGTACGTTGAAATTGAGCGAGGCTATGTTAAAGAATACAATTATAAAATGATTGTATGGTTTTTGTTTCTTAATCAGGTAGATACCTAACTTTCCAGTTCCCTACATGTAGTGCATTTATAATCGATTATTCAGCGTAACATTTTAATTTTGTATAATAAACATTAACACTTTGCACAATTGACGTTTCGTATACATAGGTGTATACCTATGAAATGAGACTTTTTTTTCAATTTTAAACGTTTATTAACAAAAAATGGTTACAAATTTAATCTTCAAAATAATAGCCATCGCTAGCGACACATTTTACCCATCTCTCAGGCAAATTGTGAATGCCGCGCCAAAAAAATTGGCCGTCTTTGGCCGCAAACCAATCATCGAGCCATTTTTTGGCTTCTTCGTGAGAATTGAAGCGCTGCTCGGAAAGTGCGTGGCCCATCGATGCAAACAAATGATAATCGGAAGGCGCCAAGTCTGGTGAGTAAGCCGCATGCACCAGCGGTTCCCAATCGTACGTCTCCACCAATTCCCGGGTCGCTCTTGTTCGATGTGGTGGTGCATTGTCATCAAGAAAAATTACTTTGTGACGCCGATCGGCATATTCTGGGCGTTTTCGGTGTATAGCGCTGTTCAAATCGGCCAATTGTCGTTGGTAGCGTGCACCGTCAACTGTTTCACCTGGTTTTAATAGCTCGTACCAAATCATACCATGCTGATCCCAGAAAACACACAGCATTGCCTTGCGGCCGAAGCGATTTGGTTTGGCCGTTGATTTTGGCTTGTGGCCGGGCGGACCATACGATCGTTTACGCTTGGGATTGGAGAAATACACCCGTAACGATTCGATGCAAAAAAGACTTCCTTTTGAACCGGGAGAGCAGCATTTCACAAGTGGTTTTTCGGTTCTCTTGCTGCCTTTCAGTCAGTTCATGCGGCACCCATCTTCCGACCTTTAAAATCATGCCCATGTCTTTCAAACGTTTGCAAATGGTTTTTTGGGTCACTCCCAACTGCTCTGCCATCATTTCCTGCGTTTGACCATCATCTTCATTCAACAATGCTTGCAATTCGGTGTCCTCAAACTTTTTCGGTGGCCGGCCACGTTCCTCGTTCTCCACGCTAAAATCACCACTTCGGAATTTTTCAAACCACCTGAAGCACTGTGCTCTGCTTAGAGCATGTCCACCGTAAGCTTCTATAAGCATTTGATGAGCTTGAGAAGCGTTTTTCTTCAATTGATAACAGAAAATCAACGATGTCTGCAAATCGTAGTTTGAAGGCACGAAATTCGACATTTTTAAGAGCGAAAAAAATGCGTTGTTGTATGAAACATCACAAACAATGAATTGAATATTGTTGACAGATGACAGACGAAAAACATAAGACATTTGGGACAGTTTAAAAATACTCCTAGCGACATCTGTGGTCTAATAGCTGAAAGTCTCATTTCATAGGTATACACCTGGTACATGACGCATAAACAAAAATTAGTAACCCTTCGTTCAAAAGATTTGTCCTCGATCATGAAAGACAAACAACTTGGCAAGTCGTATAAATTTTTTTTATTCTATACAGACTACATACGTACTGTAGAATAGAAGAGTATTCAGCTATTGCTGTTCTTCCACCCTCCTCTTGAAAAACAAGTAACAAACCAGATAATTAGGATAGTTAGGAAGTGTTATTATTTAAATCAAAAGTTATTCTTGTTGCTCAAAAAACACTACCTCTACTTTTTACATTGTTTTGGCATTGTCTTTGACAAGAATAAGTTTTAGAATAAACTGTTAATATTGCCTTAGCACTATTCAAACAACAAATGTCTTTATTTTAAAGATTTCTTCCATTCAAAGAAACTTTTCTCGGAACTTATTGTTTTATTTTGTATAATATTCCGGCATTTCCAAATTTATAATCTACACTGGGAAGCAAAAAATTTAGGTCACTTTGAAATTGCAATGTTCTAAGCTTATGTTTGAAAATTGTAAATCATCCTACTAGTAGGCACTGAGTCATTAGTTTTTGGAGAAATGTTATCTGTGAGTATGGAAAAAACCAGGAAAAAGATATGCTCCAGTTTGTATTGACGAGCGATTTCCATTTCGCGGTGGGTCAATTATGATTTGGACAGGAATTCTTTACAAGCACGCACGGAGTTAGTCTTCATACAGAATGGTTCCCTGACAGCTCACAGGTACATTACAAAAGTTCTAAAAGATGATGTTATGCCCTTCATGCTGATTATGAGCTAGTATGGCATTTTTATGCAACATACAGCGAGACCTCACATAGCGAGAGTTGTCAGGGAATATTTGGATAAGGTGGACATTAGGCGATTTGATTGGCCAGCACTCATGCTTTCCGATTCAATATTGACTATTATCAGGACAGAATTTAAAAATGACCTGAATTTTCTGTTAGCCAGTGTATTTGTAAGTGTAAAGT
The DNA here is from genome assembly GCA_011009095.1 of Ignelater luminosus. Classification (NCBI taxonomy): domain Eukaryota; kingdom Metazoa; phylum Arthropoda; class Insecta; order Coleoptera; family Elateridae; genus Ignelater; species Ignelater luminosus. The sequence goes on from VTPC01001963.1 coordinate 13,266, forward strand.
TTAAAATAAAAACTAAAGTATAATCCTCTTTTGAAGAAAAGACTTTATTCATAAAAAGAAACTGCTATAAACCTTGAAAGTGAGGTTAAGATTTAACAATTTCAAGAAATAATTCAATCATTAATTTAAATTTACGCCGTTTTGTACTCCAGCAAAATGGCGGGACACGATGAAGGTCATTGAAATTTGTTCGGAAACATCAAAAACGCCTCCTGGTTAATCAGAACCATAGATGTAAACCTAAGCACCACAACAAAACAGCAGTAAGTAAGAGCCCAATTCACCGATGAGATTCAGTGTGTAACTGGTATACGCCATCGAATCCGATATTCTAAAACATAATTCTAAGCAAAATAATTAAAAGCGTGATGAAACTAATAAGTTACAAAATGAGAGACAAAGCTATACGACATTATGCTACACAGGTCATGCAATATTTTTAGCTGACACAATGGACAACCTTCAAAAAATAAATAAAATTTAAAACGGATAAACCTAATATTATACCTGCAAAGTTTGCCATACATAATAGTGAGTTTGATTTCTCTTGAAGAGAAAATTGATTTATTAGAAGCAGTCCAGTCAAAATAGACATTGAACATCGCCAAAATTCCGATAGAGATGAAACTTCAAATCATAATTTTGAATGAAATATCAAAAGTCCCCATCGATCCAACTGTTACAAAAAAAATTATTCAAGGTCGAAGGTAATAAAGAAGGGGTTTTTGCAAATATCTCTTAAACGGTAAGTTTTATTGTAAAAATAGTAGTAATCACATTTGTAGATCATAC
>VTPC01001964.1:0-113691 GCA_011009095.1 Ignelater luminosus
CAAAATAACTTCAGAAATCTAATTCTAGGCCCTAAAGATAAATAATTTCTTCCACAGAACTTAATTATTAAAAGAAAATTAGTTTCAGGGTTATATGGGTTAATTAAAATACAGAAATATAAAAATATTAAGAGTATCCGCATCAGTTCATTTATTTAGTTCAGTTGCGGATAAAAATAATGGGAGTGTCTGTGGACACCTGCAATGTTCTGGAAGAAGAACGCCGACCCGTAGAGTTCACGGTGTTGAAATATTTGAGGTTGCGGTTTCTATAATTTTTTTTGAAGATTAATATTGAGAAACCTCTAGGTTCAAGATCTATTTTTACATAATATTAGCATGTAGAATGTTAACAAACAATTTTATTTATGTGTATCCTTTTGTTATGCTCGAAGGAATATACTTTTTTACACTAACTTTTTTACCGAATTAATGTCCTTAGCTAAACAAAATTTTTCCTTAAAATGAAAATGCTATTAATGTAAATTAAATCTCGTTAATGGCGTCAATAATAATTGTAAGTACCTTTTTTAAAAACAATTCGTTTTATACTGACGTACATAGGATGCGTTAAATACAAATGTGCTGTATTTATTACACAGCATGGCCCTAACTTTTTAAACATTTCCTGCATCAAGATTTAATATATTGATTGCATTAGCACATAAGACGACTATGAACAGTAGTACCTTTCAACCTTTTAAATTACAAACTTGATTCATTTTAAAAAAATAATAAGCAAGGAAATTATCAAAAAATTATACACTTAAGATTGCAGTAGGGAGGAAGTTTTTTATTAAAATATACAGGAAAATTTATTAAATCTTATTAGCATTGACGTAGATAACATTTCATAATTAGAAATACACAGTTATAAATAGCTAATAATTCGCCTACATTATGCTTGTACCTACTAAAAATTGCATACCGTAATATAAAGAACGTCCTTATTAATTCGAACTTTAGAAGGACGAATGAACTTAAATACTGACTGTGGCACTAATTTAATTTAGAGGACATTTGTGTAACTTAGAAAATTATTACAACAACGCAATCCCTTTTTGTTAATATTTGCGTTTTATTCTTATCGTTATATAACAAAATCAAACTAAATCTTAATTGGTTAATAAAAACACTAAAGAAGAATCATTTCGTGCAATTAAATGCTTCCAAGGTCAAAAAACATTTTAGTCAAACTTCAAACTATTTAAAAGTCGGCATAAAAGTTCATTCATCTTAATACATAAGAGTATACGTTCCTATATACATCAGTCGCATACTTTTATTATTGTTACGATCTAATGAACCGTAATTTATATGTATAGTATGTATCTGTATAAAATATCAGCTTTGACGTTCGTGATCGTAGGTCATGTCTATAAAGGCGAGGGTCACTTCTATTGATAAATTCCCTAAAAAAAATAATACACACACAGAATCTGTCACTTAATTCTATTAATAGATCAGACGAACTTTTATCAGGGGATTGCTTGCTTTTTTAGCGATTCTGATTTACGTAATAGTAAACAAATATTACAAACAAAAATGGTTCAAGATCACAAACGGTTTTTTCATATTAATATATGATTTACTTTTTCCTAATCTAAAACTGTTTTTTACCCATTCAGAAAATTCAAAATAAAAAAACCATACAATTGAAAGATAAAAGTAATAACGTAATAATTGTGATTATTATGTGTATCACATCATGTATGTGGGAGATAAAATAAATAAAAATAAATAAAACGCCTACTGCACTCTATAAAGTGAAAAAGATAAAATTCAATTCAATATCCGACAAGTAACCAAATTCAACGTATACAAATCGGTGTTGTTGGAAATAATTGATAACAAAATATATTTTGAATCCTTAAATTGAAAGCAGGCTCAATTTCAACAAGATTACTGCATGAAATAAAGTAAATAAAAACTTACATCCATTTTCCGATCGTGTTTCTAAAATGCACTTTATCGCTTTCGTGAAAGAACGAAGCCACTAAGTGGGCTGGATAAACGTGTTACACCTCGGAAGATAATTTTAGAAGACAGTAAATATATTTTTCTGGAAACAGGCCCCTTTTCAAACTGATGGGTTATGTAGCAATCCAATAGTTTGTTCAGCTTTATGCAAATCAATCATATTAACGAATCATTAAAACTCTGATAAGTAAAACTATCAGTATCAATAGAAAGACTGATTATTGAAGAATTAATAGGAATGAAGCAAAAAGCCAATCATTAATCTTTTCACTTGGATATTCAAAAACCTATAGATTAATGTTGTTTCCCATAGTGTATTGCTATTGGAGCCATTATTATAATACCTTGACGTCAAGATTTTAAAATGTACTTACACACCATTGTTTTCAAGCTACGTCAAATTAACTGGCACCGCAATAATAATAAGGATGCTATTGACAACAACGCGTGACTTAATTTACGTAAGTTCTACTACACACCTTGCACCATACAACTGTTATGGGTCAACACATTGTTACAATAAGTTTATTCATAATCTTATCGTGATACTTCATATTTCTTATCATTTGCTAATTTGGAATTAAATTCAGACGTCAATTGCAGACAAGCCCTTCTATTGAACACTGAAAGTTGTGTTTCAAAAACATCGCATTAACAATAATTTATTATATTACTGCGTATGTATTACGTTAGAATTTATAGCAAACAGTTAATTTTAAGAAAAAAACAGATTTCGCAACTTATTTTGATCCAAACAGTTTCTTACTTTTCGAGCACGAATTCGAGAAACTCAAAAGGGATAGGTAGATAAAATAAAAATCAAGCACAACACGAAACTTTCAAGAAATACTGAATATAGATGGTACATGTTGAGCTGATAGAAGAAACGAATATAGGAGAGAGAACACAAAATAAGTGCGGTCAGAAAAAAGAAAAATCCCGAATCGAAATAAACTGCAGGAGCTTTGTTAGACCCACCATTTGCCTACAGTTTTTAACTCTTCTTTAATTCCCAGCTTCACAAAATTTCAAAGATGGAAAAAAATGTACACCTTTCACTGAACAAAAGGCTCAAAAGGTTCATGCATTTTGATTGAATCTTATTAAAGCAAACGTCATCGCCAGACGTTAACATCAACAAAGCGAGAGGCAAATCAAAACAGATTTGATATTTTGAGATTCGAAACATAATTATTGGAGACACTCCGGTGTCTAACCTTCTATTGATTAAATGCTGATGATACATTTTGACCGTGAAAACGCCTTCTAGCGTGACGGAGGATTTTGAAATTTTTATGAATAACAGAAAAGAAAGAAAAATGAATGGAAGACGGAATGATAAGAGAGCTAGAACAGGCATGGTGATAATATTACACAGAAATTCGAATAATACTAACAAATGGAAATTATTATTTTCCGGAAACATATTAAAAATGGTAAAACACCAAATAAACTCATAATTCTCAAGAAAAGAAGCATCTTTAAGTAAGTACAAACTTTAGTTAGGTTGCTTTCTATCAGCTTAGGTTAGATCACCTTTTTATGGTTAATCTTAATTAGATTTTAATCAGTTAACTAATGTAACTTATGTAGTTTAGATTGAGTTTATTCATCAGAGAATCAAATGATAGTAAAGACCACAAAGATGGAGAGTACGAAAAAAGAAAAGGGCAAGCTATATCGGATCTTAAAACATAGGTCTGACACAGGTTAGAAACACTGTCGACACTTCGTACAGAAAAAGGAAAAAATATAGAGCCCAAAAAAATAAACACAAAGAACAGAATATTCAATATAAACACTGAAAATGAAATAACAATATTAAGATGGAAATCAAACGAAATTTCTCGCATGCTCACGTTACACACGGATGCATGCCAAAGGGGGGGGGGTATACATATAATCACACAAGATATAATAGAAAGAAATGTGGAATTTGAAACTAGTGATCCAGAACCCAATACCCAGGAAATTCTAAGCAAAACCAAAAAAGTACATGTCAGCACTCGAGCGACCTGGCTGGGTAACGTACATTCATACAAGTTAACGTGAAACAATTAAATGACTTCGACTCGACATGGGACCTCATAACGCAGGAATGAACAGAAACGAATTTGGAATGCACGACGGAGAAGGTGGCTAACCCATTAACAGGAAATCTGGAACGGGACATGGCTAACATATGGGATGCGGAAAGAGGAGACAAAAACTCCCTCCCATGATACGAAAACTCGCAGACACAAAATTGACAGCAAACAATTTACTGAATAAGAGTAAATTGCAACTAGAGCGAATGGTTTATATAGTGACAGGAAACACTGAAACATTTGTAGATGACGGAGCGATAGAAACTGATAACGGTAGTCCTCATTGGTTCCTCAAAAGAGGAAGAGTTAGCCAACAGTGGAATATTCAGGAAAATGTTGGAATGCATCTTTGTTCGTAGCAAGATCAGAATCAGAATATGCTACAGTAAGAAAACGACCAGGGTAGTCAAGACCAATACAGACAGTCAAGAGAAATGGGAATTACAAAGAAAAGAAAGGAGAAGGACAGAAACAGTGGAAGTGCAAACCAACCCGCAGAATAGCAATTCTTATGCAAGCATACTAAAGAACATGATGCAACAGATAGGAGTCAATATCAAAACGGTGATGAAGACAAGGGAAGTAAATATAAGACTAACTCTAACAGAAGCCAAAGCAGGGGCAAGTCAGTCATTGCAACAAAATGTTATCGACAAAATTAATGTCGAGACAAAACAAACAGAAAGCGTAAAGGCTAAGAACTTGCTGTTCTAAAACCGCAAAGGAATATTTTTTAGAATAGAATGTGGACGAATAAAAAGAAAATCTAAGCCTCCACAGGAGCATTATGTTCACCGATACAAAAGCCAGAAAATACTGGAAGATAAACGATAGAAACAACGATAAATTCCAGGGGGGCTCGAGGGAAATCCAGAAGGAAACCAAACTGAGTAAGCCAGAGGAATATGCACACACCATGCAGGAGGGCCCTGGAGGGAAGGGAAAGTAAATCAAGGAGACTAGTTTACACGTATGTGCGAAACCAAAAAAGAATGCATTAAAGCAAGAAGAACACTTCAATGGGTCGAGAGAAGAGCCAATATTGAACAAATTAATGCAGCAAGAAATTAGAAATGTGCACAAAAAAGAGATAAATAAAATCAAGAAATAACATTGGGAAAAGATCCTAGAAGACCTGAATATCAACCCAAGGTGGTGACCATAAGATTGGGTTTACCATCAAAAATAGATATGACGGAAAAAAGACAGAAACATTGTGAAGGATTTATTCCCGAACTGCGTGGAGTCTAGAAGAGAAGTCAGCAGTAACCAGGAAAATATGGAGACGGTCACGAGGGAAGAGCTCGAAAACGTCATCTGTAAGCTAAAACCGAAGAAAGTCCCTGGACCGGAAGACTTATCTATTGAAATAGTCGTCACGACCATAAAGATAAACATAAAAAAGCGAGAACTATGTCTGCTAGATATCTTAGGCAAGATTCTACAATCGATACTAACTAGCAGGCTGAAAGAGAAACTGTAGACTACCGCCCAAATGGGATATAAACAATACGGATTTAAAGCCGGAAAGTGTAAAATCGATCCTATGATAAGAATAAACGAAGAAGTAAGAAGAACAAGAAAGAAGGCCTTTCAAAATAGAGATTATTGCGTACTAATCACTATAGATACAAAAAGCGCCTTCAACAGCGCTAGATGGAACGGCATAATAAAGACGTTTTGACATTTGATTCAAACAATTAGTAGCTACCTGGAGGACAGGAAAATAATCCTAAGTAATCAGGAGGATTACTCTACCACGTGTGGAGTACCACAGGACTCTATCCCGGGCCCCACATTGTCGAATATTTATTTCGATGAAGTGATTGGCCTAGACACGAAGATACTGGCATACGCGGATGATACCGCGATATTGATATCTGCAAAGATCAAGACACCGTTGAAAGATAAAGCAAAAAATAATGGCACAGGTGGCTCACGCCATCTTATTATATGAGGCGCCAGCATGAGAAATGGCGCTGGAGTGCAAGAAAGAAGTATAGAGATCTATACAGAAGAGAACAGATGAAGCTGGCAAATTCTACCATCGTTGCTTGACGCCCATCGAATTGATGGTGGAAAAAAGATGCAAGTCGTACGAGAAAAGCAAGGCGGAGAAAAAATAATCAAAATAGAAATTTTAGAGAAGTTGCAGCAACAATGGTCCTAGAACGGCGGTAAAACAAAGTGAACCAAGAAATTAATAAAGGATGTAAAGTCGTGGGTAACCAGAAAACACGAAGATATAAATTATTTCATTACCCAGTTTCTCACAGGACACGGCAATATAGGGACCTACTTAAAGAAATTCGGTTCGAAATAAGGTAAGATGACAGGTTCAGGTGCTGTGGCGAAGTAGAAGACATACAGCATAATTTCTTTAAATGAAGAAACAGAACGTGAAACATTATCGATATAATGTTAGAAAAAAAGAAACACTGGATTTTCATAACGCACATAATACAAGAAGTTTTTACTAATAAGAAGGAAAAAAAGTTTGAAGTGTACGTTTCAACTATGATTGTGACGCGGTGTGATGCATAGTGCTAGGATTGACCATGGGAGCCATAAATGACTTGCAGTTTACATGCATAAGCTCCAATGCAGATCAAAAACGGTGCGTAAATCTGCCATCAACACGAGGAAAAGAAATGGAAAGTAAAATTGGCAAACATCCATCAGGGTTGGAGCACAACACGCTCATTCAGACAGAAACCATCGCAATGTTCTGTTGACGCGGTTCCGCGATGGAAGGCAGCAATGTCACAGTGGATAAGGGTTTTTAGCGGGTCGTCAACCCCTCACTACCCTGCTACACGGGTTGCAAGGTGTCTGACAGAGCAAACTTTCCCCGGCCATGCTTAAAACAAAAGAAAAAGGTTCATTTGCCTTAAATCTCTAAGTAAGTGATTTAATTTCGGTTAACCACAGTTAGAATAGGTTAGGTTACATAAAATTGGAGAAACATTAATTTCCAAATAGATTTCAAAATTAATTAGATTAGGTTAGGTTTAAATTGGTTTTCTTGGGTTAGCACAAATTAAAATTAATGAGGTTATGTTATCTAAAATTGCATTTATTAATTTATTTTAGGATCAAGTCGGATTATGTTGGATCAAAATCACAACCTGCAATGTAAATTGTAGGAAAAATTTGCAAATTTCGACAATATAACTAGCGAAACCAAAGTAGAATGAAAATATTTATTAAGCTGCTCTGTACGTGTGCAAAATTCTCAGCGCCTCAATAGTCCATGTTCCTTTTAAATCTTTTTGTAAAGCTCTCTCTCTCGCTACAAACCATCATACGATAATAAACAGAAGTTATGGACAGCAGGGATCTGTCATATAGGTCTAATTCTAGAACACAATGAGGATTATAGATAGAATAATGATGTTCGTGAATATTTTTCAAAATATCGACAATCAAGAAATCGAATGTCAAATAGTCAAACTCATTTGATCTAACGAGAAAAAGACCGAAAGTCAAATCGTCGAATTTATTAAAATTAAAAACAAATTACGGCAAAACACCTTCTGTTTATAATCGTTCTCTCTTCAGTGTAAAAATCTATTCCGAAATAATTCACACAATTAACACATCTGCCAATAAAAAAACCAGTCCACGCAGTACATTGATTCATCAAAGAAATGTAAACAATTCTTTTTTCTTTTCCGCTCATTTGAATATCAGTTCGGTCTTTTTACGTTTGATCAAACAGATTCGATACATTAAATTTCAAACAGATTTATTCGAATACGGGTCGGATCACTACCTGGCAGGACAAGAAGTTGAACAGCCAAGGAAAACAATTGTAGATAACTATAAGACACACAAACTATTACAAGAGAATGCAAGATCCAATTACTTCAGCAGACTAAATAAAAAAGTTGAGGAATACAAATTGAAAACATTAATTTTTAAAGAGACTCTCTGCTGTAATTACAGAAGTATTCGCTATGTTAATAGTTGCCAGTACAATTTATGGAACTATTCTGGAAAAAAGGCTTTGATATGTAATTCAAAACAACCTTAGATAATAATTAATGTAGCTAAGGCACAATTGATTTACGATCCATTGAAAAAACCATTTACTATGACAGCAAAGTATATTTATGGTTTATAGACAGAGAAGAATGATGGGACCTTAGAAGAGAAAATATGGGACATGCTAGAACAAAGAAAAGTTAAAAATAAATTGATCCTATCACTATACCTGGAAAGTTATTAAAGACAAACAACCAAACGTCCAGAGAATTTATTACCAGAATGAGGGTAGGGCAAGGAGATGTTCATGTCATCTTTTATTCATTACTCTAGTTGATGGATTCTAGAAAGTTTTAACTATTGTTACTGACAATCAAATTTTGTACACTCTAGTCTGATTTCGGCTTTTCAAAATTTTCTTAGATCCGTAGAACATTATTCAGTTTTCAAACTGTCATAGATGTCGCCGAGTATTTTCAGACTGTAGCAAAATTACAGTAGGAGACAAATATTTGTTATTAAGAGTCAGGTCAGATCTCTGCAAAAAGAATTAAGAGCAGTAGTTTATTGATATTTCATTTTGACTCTATTTGGGAATGCACAGAGGTAAAAACCACATGGAGGGGTGAGTCAAACTCAATTCTCCTTAAAAAGACATGTACTTTGTACATACATTGTACTGTAGCATTCGTGATATGGGGGTGCCATTGCGTTGCATGTGCCTGCCGATCACCTCTAGTATTCATTCGTAGCCCTAAGACTACCTAGCATTACATCTCATCTTCTACTACTGTTTACAACAGAATAATGCCCATCCACACACAGAAAAAAAATATTGAGCCCTTAATGACACGTTACATGATAATATTTTGAAAGGAAGAGATTTCATTTAGAATTCTGATCTATATTCCGAGAGCTCTCAATTAATAAAGAAGATTATTCGTATACGATTTATTGTGCTTAAAATTCAGATCAAAGCCTTAACAAACTGTTTTGCTTAAGTTTTGAGCTATTTGGCTGTAAAGCTTCAAATAGGTAGGACTATCAAATCGTGGAATTTCACAAACTTCTTTCATTTATAGAAGACAACGAATTAATTACAAGATCGATCCAGTCTGTATTAAATATTGCTTTCTATGCAGGAGAAAGAAGGCAACAGAGTTAGAATTGGATACCAAAAGATGGCGATAAACAACAAACACAAAAAATAGATGACTAGGTGCAAGTAAAAGAAAACTTCTACAAGAACATAACAAGCATAATGGCAGATAGCTAAACCGAATAAACTACCATGTAACAATAACAGAAATCATGGAAGGAAAAGAAGATTAGAAGATTAAACAGTGTTTTAATGCAGAGAAATTATTATGAGACAGAGATAAACGAAAAATCGAAGAAAGGCATGAAACAATTGGAGAAGAGATAACACTAAAGAACGAAATGGGAAAACCCAAAGAAAATAAATAAAAGATAAAGTGGAAAGAAAGAAAAGTAGAAAAAATGGCTCAACAAAGAATGTGGGAAAGAAATACAAAGCAGGGCAAAACATGTTACAATCAAGACATGAGGAAGATGCAACAAGAAGAGCAAAGAAAATCTTAAAGAAAAGTTATATCAAGACTTTAGAAGAAAAAGACAGAAGATAACAGAAGAAAAGAAGTATTTAATGTAATTACAAAAAGAAACAACAGGAAGACCCCAGCAGGGCCTGCTCTAAAAATAAGGTGAAAAGATTAATGAAGAATTAAAGCAGTTTTAGGGAGAATGTTGAAGTACAAACAATAAGATGATTAGGCCAGACAGAAGAAGAGGGAGGCCGCGGAAAAGATGAAAGAGGAGCAGCAATCAAGAAAGACCTAGAAAAGCACTCAGGATTGAAAGGAAGAGAAATAGTACTCGCCCTGTGCGAACACCAGCATTCGCAAAAGCAGTTTAAGTCCGAATTCATCATAAACTGATGGCTCTGCAGATGAAATTGTCAAGAGAAACCTTAAAACGAGGGATTAAACAAGACCTCAAACTGAATTGAAGAAAAAAAGGTTGGCTGCTTACTCCACATTTCAAGAAAGAGTAAAAGATATGAGCATTGCAAAGTTTCTTTTAACAGAGGAGAGTTCTTACAATTAAAGAACATCTAAACAAGGAAAATTCTGAAGCTGCTAAAAAGGTCCTTCGTGTGCAACGAGGTCAAGTTTCTTATTTGGGTACCGCTCAAGATCATTTTTGTCGAAAAAGTGTCAAACCTAGCGCTAAGGTGTATAAAGAAAACATTCTAGAGGAAGTTGTAAACTTAATTTATATAAGCATTGAGTTTTTCAACAAGATTCAGTCTTTGCAAGCTTCATCACCAAAAAATTTATTTCATTAAGCACTTGGCCCTCATCAAGCTCAGACTTCAATCCTTTAGATTACAAAATTTGGTGATGTTTAGAGGGGAAAGTTCGTACTACGTGGCCAATACTGACACGGAAGTCGTGCATGTTATTATAGATGACTACCCCCGACGATTAAAAGCCTGTGTGAAGGCACGAAGAGGCCATTCTAAGTAAATTATGTATCAAAGCGTTCATAATTTTATACAGTTTATTTTCTAATAAATTTTTTGTATATTGGTTTCATTTGTTTTAGTTTGTATTGATTTAATTTTGGGAGAGAACTAGGTAGGTAACAGTAGAACATAGAAGGTATAAACTATTCAGTCGAAGAATATATGGAGATACTAGATCACACCTGCAATAAAACGTTCACGAAAAAGATAAGGCAATCTAACAAGAGGCCAAGAATATATTGGTGGAACTGAGCTGCGAAATAGCTATAAAACAGCAAGGACTAACTTGAAGAAAGCGATTTTGGAAGCAAAAGAGGAATTTGTAATGAAATCGAGAATAACATCTGAGGTGATGGTGATAACTGATAAGATTGTGGCAGGAAAGTTCAATCTACAACCTAAGATAACCCTAGACGAAAGTGAGCTTAATCGCGAGATTACAAATTTATTCCCTACAAACAACGAATATAAATGGGAGATATGTCTCTCAAGAACCCAAAAGTTCTTATGAGTTAGACGGGACAATATCAGATAAAGAGATAGTCCTGGCCGCGAGTAAACTAAGAAGAAATAAAGCGGTGGGAGCTGACGCTATTCCGGCTGAGAAAGTACAGGTTATGGCAAATAGACAAGATCATTATCGCAGCTAATTATTACATAAACAAATGGCAGACAATATCTTCCCGATAAAATGGAAAGAAGCAAGGCTACATTTGATCGAGAAACCAGTTAAACAAGGTGACTTGCAAGGCTTATAGGTTGATATGTATTTTAAGCAGTACCGCCAAACTATTTCAGCACATCCTCTATGGGAGAATAAGGAAAGTACTTGATGTAGGACGAGCTCAACTTAGTACAATCGACGCCTTGCAATAAATGAAAAAGTTTTCCAAAGAAGTAAACTCCGGGGATCTGAGAACAAGAGACTTCGGATTAATGATTACTGTTGGCGACACAAACGAAAAAATAATAAAGGAGTTAATCAACTGGAATATAACGAGATATCTGAAAAAGATGATATGGAGCTACTTCACGGATAGATACTTGATCATAGGAGACAAGCAGAAAGTTAAGGTATTCAGGGGAATACCTCAGGGTTCTATACTAGGTCTCCTCCTCTGGAATGTCTTTTACGACAAGGTCCTCAGATTGGAGCAACCAATCAGAGTGACAGTCATAGGTTACGTGGATGACGTGGTCCATCTGATTAGAGGCAGAAACGAAAAACAACTAAGAAAGAAGGTGCTCCAACGACTCAACAACTAGTTAGAACGCAACAAATTCGAGCTCGCGCCACAAAATACCGAGGCAGTGTTATTAGTTGAGCGTAACTCCACTGAACAATTAACTGTGGAGCTCGAAGAAAACAGAGTAACGACCATGGAGACTCTAAATGGACATGACACAAAGAAAAATCATGGAGAAAGCGGAGAGGACCGTGAGTAAACTCGGCATATTGGTGCCAAATAACGAAGGGCCATCTGAAAAAAAAAGACATATATTGGTCTCAGTGGAATACTCCATCATACTTTATGCAGCCCCAATATCGGGGAAAATATTAAATGTAAAAAAATACAGATCGATTGATTTTGGAAGATGTCCAACGTAGACTGATGATTAGGATAGGGCAATCCTACAGGACAATCTACAGAAACCCTGCAGGTAATCACAAGATCGATCCCCCATCGATCTCCTTGTAAAAGAAAGAATGAGAACACAAAGCAGGGAAGAACCAAGGCCGAATAAAAAACTAATGTAAAACGATATAGAGCACACGTTTTTTGTTTGCCCAAAATGGGAAAGGAAAAAAACAGGGTGCGAACTAGATATTGGTTCGAAGCTAAACAAGCACACAATAATTCCAAAAATGTTAGCCAGGAATGAGACCTGGGGAAAAGTGTCCGTATATATACAAGAAATTATGATCATCAAACAAGAAGAACGTCTAAGAAGGAACAGAACATAGGGCCGAAACCTTAACCGTGACTAAATGTAAACTGTAAGGGTGCCAGTTAGAGTGAAAAAAGAGCAAACCCCGGTCCACCCACGACGTAATGCTATCGCAGTTCCATGGGAATTATAGACGTTTCCTGAGGACCACTAGTTTGGCCAGTACATCATGTACACCAACTACGCCCCAAAAACAAATCAAAGGATACAAGGTTTGGGCCTAAAAGGCCTGTGATAGTTTTTATAATATACGTTTGATGAAACGTATAAAGAAAGCAAACCGAACAGTCTAAAAAAAGTGAATCCATGAGGAGTATATACAATGTCTTGAGGATTCTAAGGCCTTCGAAAGACATAAGATGTTCATGTTACATTTCTGGGAAAACGCCCAACTAGTATATTTCTGTACAAAATAAAACGTCATTTGCGTTTGTTGGGACTTTGCTGACGTCAAGCTCCGTCCAATAAGTTGATCGTATCTTTTCTATTATCCGTGGACACAAATTACCATATAAACTGTTCGTTCCCTAGCACGCTATAGAAATAGGCAGAAAAACGCATTCATCTCGTAGATTCTGTAGTTGATTAAAAATTGAAAAGATAAAACACAAGAAAAAAAGAGAAAATTAGTACCAAATAAAGTTACTAATTAGATAAGAAGACTCAAAAACAAACAAAACATGGAGTTGACATAAATTCTCGAAATGAGAATCGAGTTCCCAGAATAAGACAGCAAAATAACTATTGTAAACGCGGGCTTTTGGGTAGAAACGAGCGTCAATTTATTAATATTGTGCGTTTCTTCTGAAAAAAGGCGTTTTGATAGTAAATTGAATGAACTTTTACATGCCAGCAAAGCAACAATTTTAAGACGTTATTAGAGTCGTCCATATTGAGCATACTATTAATTGTAGGAACACTAGATCGAGCTTTTTGCAATTTTATTTAATTAATAATAGAGATTCAGGTACTGTTATCCACGTAGAAATCATAAAAAACTGTTGTTAACATTCTATCATTTATTTATATCTTTTATATTATTACACAAAGTAATGTGCACGTTTTATCATCTATGGTGGTCTACCTATTTTTATAACACCTAGTAAACAAATTTGTTTTTTTCTATTTAATCATTATACTTTAATGAATTATTCAAAGCCTATCTTCGCTTTTTGTTATGGATACCATCATTATCCGTCAGTTTTTTCAATGATGATACAAAGCTTTCTCCGATTTAGAAAGTTTCTGAGAGATTATTCTATTTGTAAGTTTTTTATCTCGTAATTGCGTTTCGTTTAAAAAACTTTACATTACTTGATGATGATAAATTCCTTTATGTTACCAATAACACTGCGTTATTTTTGTGTATGTGAAATTATAATTGTATATTATTATAAAAAACCGGGATATTAATAAGTATACCCTAGCAACGCATTTACGTCAATTGAAGCTTACAAAAGTGATAAACAAGAAATAATAGCATTCAGCTGAAAATTTGAAATAAGTCAATATCGATGTGATAACATCAAAATAAATCGCTTCGTCTATTTTTGTTAACAGACTTTTTTCTATAGTGGAGACATTCTGGCTAAAAAACGTATTAACACCTTTATTTCATGTTTATTATTTTTACATTTATTATATAACGACACAATGGTAAAAGTGTTTTAGGAGGTCTTCACATTATTATTATTATTATTGCGCATTACTATTATTATATCAAAACATATAATTTTAACGTCAAAGTGTAAATTTCTTTGTAATCACCAAAATACTTAAATTAAAAAGGAAAAACAATCGAACAATAAATTAGTGTTCAAGTGTTAAAACAAAGATCCAGTATGAGCTAGATAATGTTTCAAAGATGCACAATACGGGCCTTTTTTATAATAAACCGTTTTTGACATTTAACCTCTCTGACGCTAACCAATCGATAATATTATTATGAATCTTTTTTCTCCGGATATTTCTAAGAATGTATGTTAAGAAATTTCCCAATGTTATAGATTTTGACCTGAATGTTATTAGTTATTTTTGGACTTTACAAAAAAATTATGTACGATCCATAAAATTTGTTTACTTTACATATTTTTTTCATAAAAAGTTAATTTCAATAATTAGTTGAACTGCTGAAACTCGTACATATTATGTAGATATGGCTAAGATGTGATACGATTGCAACAGTCAGTTATTATTTATCTTCATTATTTAATAAACCAAGTTACAACTTAAAAATATCTACAATTTTCTTCAACTGGAAAGGTTCTGATGTTCCAAGTTCCATCTAGTATAGAACTATAGAATACTCCAAATCTTTTTACTTTATCGTCATTGTTCTGTATAAAATTTTCTTCTATTCATGTTTCAAAATCAACTTTGAAGCAAATTCGACAACATTCAAGTATACCACCTACACGTTAGCAATGTAAATAATATCACCTTTTGACGCAAACTCATACATTCGATCAAGGAAAACTGAGGTAATCGCGAAGTCTTTACTTTTTAATTTTAAATGTTAGCTAACAGATGCACTTTATCAACGTACAAAAACCTGAATAATAAACATGAGCAGCACAGAAACAAACCAGAAAGTTACTAGTATTTATATCATAACATTATTTATTTAAATTTAGGGATGACAACTTTTATGAACTTGTATTACTACTATAAAAGACAAAATGAGCTAATCTATTAGCCTGTGACGTAATTCACTGAACACTAAAAAAATATTTCGACAACTACTATAGTATACCAATAAATAATAATTGTTGAAAAGTTATTGATCAATCCTATAATGTTGTAATCTTACACAGACTATACGACACCATATCAGAGTACACATTTTCAAAAAAAGTCAAAGGAATCTCATAGGGGCAAAATCCATCTCGTTTCTATTTATTGCTGGAATTATGTCTTCTTAAGTAATATTATTATCGAAATGTTTCAATAGATAAAACAGTCGTTAAAATTAATTATCTATATAACACACGCATACATACACGATCACATCCTTGCTATGCGATTATTTGTCGGTTTTTCTGACGTAAAATCGTGCCACAAACACGAGGTGGCATTTATACTAGCAAATCAGATATTTGATAAAATTGCATTTCCATGTTTTATCAACCACAACTTGTTATCAAACGTAAGATACGCCTTTGCTAGAACAGAATTTCTCAATATCTCTCTTAATTTAATTTCTTTGATTAAAAATTAAATTAAGCGGCAGCAATAGACATGCCTTATTTTTGTAATAGCTCGTCTAGTTTACAAACGGTCGATGGAATTTAAAATCGAAATTCAATTTACATTTTTTTTACTCTTTTGTAATAAAACAAATTTGTGTCACTTCTGATTCCAATAAAGTTGTGCGAAATCATTCTCCTTGAGAATCTGGAATTTGTTCATCGTCATGTATACAAAGCATATCCACACAAACTCAAAAAGGTGTGTCATCAACTAAAGAATCCCATTGACCGCTTCGTGGTTCCACCCAACCCTTTATAAAAAGCCGCCTGAGATCATCGAAGACCATTTCCTTGAAAACAATATCCGTTTAGATTTTTGAAGCACCCGACTTAGTCTACCTAAAGATCACCTTTACCAACACCTCCCACTAGAATGCGGAGCTGAACAAGTGTCTTGACTCTGTGTATCGTGTATCCCCGTGCCTCCCAACCCAGGTCGCCGCTTATTCACACATACAAAACGTTTAAATTTGCCTAATTATCGATTATCATCCACATCCTTGTTTCTCCACCCTCAAACCCTACCAAATGCAACGTTTTCGTCAAAAAGAGAGACGGATTAGATTAGATCGTTTTCACCCTACCCGCTCTGAGGAGGTTTGTGGTCTAGTCGTAGTGCCCCCAATACATTCCCGGCTTGAATCCATCCAGTGTCAAAAACGATCATAACTCGATCTACTGAGCATTCCTGCGGGGTATCCGTCGAGAAGCATAAAACGGAAATTCAAATTTCTCCCCTGAAACAATCCGCCACCAAACTCCTTCCTCTGCAGTCTCTTCTATTTTTTTTTTTTTTTGTTTCAGGTTCACCGCAAAGAAGATCATCACCATCAACTTGTGAAAAGAACTGTTTTTATCATCATTGTTCAGGCAGGCCATTAGTCCTCTTTCTCTTCTGCTAAATCACTATTTCGTGATTCAAGCTTGTCAAGATGTCCTTCAATTTTCTAATTTTCACTAAGAGCATTTCCAACTACCAATACTTGGACGGATGGGCGATCTCGCATACACCACTTAGACACATCAAATCTCCACCGAGGGATTACATGGTTGTTTGCTTCGTGCCTGCTAGTTCTTTTGCTTATAATTCTCTGTCACTTCACCATTACTATTGACAAATTGAGACTGAAAAAGGTCAAAGCTCCCTAACATTAATTTACGTGCTTGCTTCCAACATCTCAGAGTTCGAGTTTGCGTGAAAAGATAGAGGAGGTACCTCCTCTTAATACTGCCGTTAAAGCGAGCCGCCACTCTGATCGGAATTTGGAACTTCTGATCGCCGGAAGCTCCCTCTACCATCGGTTAGAAACCCACGCCATCTGGACATCTTTACAGTTGGTGACGGACAACACCGCTACCAGGCATTGTTCTGTTCGTCCTAACTAAAAATTTCGCAAACAAAGTTCTGCCAGTGTTACGTTGCACTGCGCTGGCTAGATATCCTTCGGCATTAGTCACATTACTCACCGACGATATTACGAGTCCTTGGAACGATGCTGCAAACGTTGCCAGATCCTGAATTCTATAGCGTTCGCTGTCCGTTTTTCACATTCCAACGGGTTCGTTATGGTTTCAGGAACACTGCGGACTGATTAATGTCCTGTATTGTGCGTAGTGTTGTAAAGTTTTTTTTGTTTGTTGTCAAGCATCATGTGGCGTAGTGAAATAGTAAACTTACCCGTATAGCCATTATTACTATTATTAGCGGTTGTAAGAACAGCAATTTTACAATGCTAGACATTGGTACGTGGTGACGTGCAGCCTGAAAGGCACCTCTATGTTGCTTGGACAAGAGCTTAACAGGGAAACCTCCTTAATTGAAGGGTCCCAAAAAAAATCTGGCAGGGGGTTCCGAAACCACTTATGCCTGCCACTTTAAATATAAAAACAAAGGTTTCAATGTTGAAATATTGAACTGAAACTTAGTTGAAAAGTTTTAATGAAACATTTCAAGCCTCACACATCAGTTGATTCATCCAACATTCAAATCATTACCATGCGAGTCAATTCGCCACCCACACTGAAGATCTAAGCCTTGGGTCTTCGATTTGCATGCTGCCTCACCATACTGACTTAGTTGGATGACGATGCCTTGAAGGGCGGAGTTCACCTACTGCCCTCTTCAAGGGGTCTGCATTCGTAGTAGGAATGAGCGCGCTCGGCGTGCTTGCACCAGCAGAGAACTGGAGATCGAACCGATAACGGAGTCGACCCGCAGATCCCTCCACAATTTTCTTTCGACCGACCAGCCCCGATATGTCGTGTAAAGTTTAGTCAAAAATTTACTATCAAACCCATCGGCCCTCCAAATTGCAAAATTCCATTTAGGCCGAAGAGGAACATGCTTACAATGGCCTCTGTTGCTTCGCAGCAGCTGGAACAATTATAATTTGACTTGACTTTTAACGTCTGTAGGATAAGACCAGTTCTGTTTCGGTCAAAACCATTACCTCATCCAGCCGTTCGACAACTTAAACTCAAGCAAACAAGCTCCCCAAACAAGTCAGAACCACAGTCGATCGCGAAGACTTACGGTTGGTTTCGTCCTGTTTGCGTCTCCTTCATGTGGGCCTTCTGCTTATGATTCTTTGTCATTCTACCATCTAAATTTCACGGACTGAAAAGAATTATTTTATGCCAGAGTTGGCCGCGCTTTTTGATGGTTATTCATTCAGTCACTGATAGAGCACCTCGGTGATTTTAGTTCACGCAGCCAAGCAGCATCAGTAGTAGCAATTAGATCCAGTCAACTCGATCAGCTAGCAGCCTCCAGGAAACAGAATCCCGGCGATTCTACAGAGTCATAAACTCCCTATCTCAACCTGAGCATTCAGTCTTGAAATAAACACTGTTGTGTTTCAATCAACAAATCAATAAGAAATCCAATATAGAAGACTGAAATAAGGCTAAACAAAAGAAATCCCAAAATGAAATTGAACAAAAAAAATTCTTATTATAGTGCAGGTGCAATCTTCAAAACAAAGGAACAATAAAGAACCTACTGCCAAGAGAAAATTTGATCTTGTGAAACCAACAACGCTCCCTGATCGCCACCTGGGATCCGATAAAATTTCAAGATTTCTTGATCTCCACATTATATTGTTCTTTCAGGTTATTTCAAACCTCTTAGAGGAACTTCTATGATGATTTAAGCGGGGATCACATGTGCATACCCTGAACTAGATCAAGATATTGAGATGACATCTTGACGTTGTTCATTGCTCTGCCATTCTTTGGACTTTGCTAAGATCCGCGAGATAATTTAAAATCAACATCTGCGAAACCAATCAATAGCCGTTTTAAAATCAAAGTCTATCTGTTAGAGTCATCCCTAGCACAATGTGCTGATTAGTCGATTTTGTTTTTCATATGGATACAAGATATAAATTTCTCCGCCCGTGTTGATGTCACCGGAGTTACTAATCACAACAGAAAAGGCCCAAGAACTCATCAGATTCCATAAAGAAAAACAAGAATCATAGGCAAGAAAGGAATACAGTTCTTGTGTTGTCAGTTTCCTTCACACATTACAAACTCTCTGGATTTGGACAACTAACTAATTTCAATCACATGCCATGGTTTTCTCCATAAGTCGAATAACGAAATAAATAAAAAGTTGTGCAATATCTTTATTCTTACAACTGAATACGCGAACAGTACACAAATGCTTGCAGCATCAACATTTCGACGATAATTGTTTGAAGCTTATGGAATTTTATTCTTAAGAATTGCATGGAATTCTAAAATGAAAGATATAAGTACCTAATGTGTTTTATTTTGCCTCGTGTCTATGGTTTGCTTATCTATAGTCGTTTCATTGTATTGGCTCATTAAATTGATTAGTTAATCACGTGAAGCCAGTGAGCTTAAAGTGATTGAAATGGAAATGAAGAGGTATCAATTTGATGTTTTGGGCTTGAGTGAAGTGAGGTGTCCAGAGTTTGGGGAGCTTAGAACTCAGGAGGTAAATACATTTCTGTTTGCAGGGCACACTGATGATAGGGCGCAGCATAGAGACGGAGCTAAGAGGACCCTACTAGCCTGGGAACTGGTGTCTGAAAAGATAATGACAGCGCGTTTTAAAATAAAAATAAAAAAGTCACCATGATACAATGTTATGCGCCAGGAAAACTATCTAGAGAAGATGGGAAAGATGCTCCCTATCATAAATTAGAAAGATAAACAAAATAAAAAAGAAAGACGTAGTTATTTTAATGGGAAACCTGAATGTTAAAGTTGGATCGGAAAACTGTGGACTAGAACACGAGATGAGACAACACGGCGTTGGTGAAATGACTAACAACAGAGAAAGTCTTGTAACTCTGCTAATCACAAGTTAATAATAGGTGGGACTATGTTTCCACATAAAACGTTCCACAAAATTACTTGGAGATCACCAAATCATAATACCGAAAATTAAATAGACCACATATGTATTAGCAGGAATTTTAAGAGACCTTTACAGGATGTAAGAAACAAAGGCGGAGCTAATGCAGCCAGTTATGACTTAATGTAGGTAGGCTACAAGATGAACTTGTAAGATCTAAATATCAAGTCGAGGTGAGGAATCGATTCGAGGTGGTAACCCTCGAGACGGAGGCAGAAGACATCGAAAATACCTGGAATCTAGTCAAAAACATATACATCGAAGCGGGTGAGATAGTCTTCGAGTTTGAAAATCCCCTTAGAAGGGAGTGGTTGTCCGAAAATACCTAAAAGGAGATAGAGTTGAGGAAAATGGCAAAAGGAGCGTTAAATGCTAGCAAAACGAGACATCAGAAAGTTAAAAAACAATAAAAGCACGCGACCATAGACAAAAGAGTAAAGAAAAAGCAAAAGAGGCAGTAAGTTTAAGGTTATGTAAGCGAACTTTATGAGATCACCACGATCATATCGAAGAAAGGCTTCAACCGAAACCAGCCTATCAGGAATAAAGACGATACGTTTCTGACACGGCAAGAGCATCAGGAGGAGTATTTTTCGGAAGTATTCAATAAGGGCGGGGCAACGGAGATGGAGGGACGGGACGGGACAGGACAGGAAATGGAAAATGAAGAGAAAGAAGACAGACAGCACTTAAGAGCAGCGACCCGCGACGTAAATATAGGAACTTACTGTCCTTCTTTAGCTGAAATATGGCAAGCATTGAAACAGCTGCGGAACGGTAAAGCTCGAGGAAAGTTCAAAATTACTCAAGGCAGACTTAGATTTGACCGTCAGGATTCTGCAAACATTGTTAGAACAAATCAGGGATCAAGAGCTGATCCCCTCGGACTGGAAGAAAGGAGTTATTGTTAAACTCCCCAAAAAAGGAGATACCACGAAATGTGATAGCTGGAGAGGAATAACCCTCCTATCCGTAGTTAAAAAAGTATTGTGAAGAATAATTCTCGAGCGGATAAAGGAAAGTATTGAGAGACAACTTAGAAAGGAACAGGCTGGTTTCCAAAAACACCTAAGCTGCTTCAACTTGATCAACACCTTAAGGATGATTATAGAGCAGAGTTATAAGTGACAGAGTTCAGTTTATTGACTTAGAGAAAGCGTTTGATTCTGTTAATAGGAGGACTTATATTATTATTATATTAGAAACATAATAAAAGTGCTGCAAGGCTGAATTCTTTCTCCTTGATAGTTGTATGCAGAGAGTGACGGGTAGCAGAAAAAGAGAACTACAATGGAGCCTGAGGGGGAGGCTAGAAGACCTCCTAGCGCAAAGACAACGAGACATGCAGCATAAGTTGGAAGTACTACAAAGAAAGGCAAAGAGTCCAGCACTACATATTAAAGTGAACAAAACGAAGGAGATAAGAATAAATGCCAGAGGAAGGAATAACTTTGTGGTTAGGGAACAAGAAGTCGAGAGGGCTGATCAGTTCGTATGTTTAGGTAGCGTGGAGCGCAGAGGAGGACATTAAAACACGCATCCAGAAGGCACGTGGTGTCTTCTCACAGCTCTACCAAATATGGCAGAACAGGAATTTGTCGCGAAGAACAAAGTTGCGCATCTTTAATAGCAAACTGCAAGTCTTTTGTAAGCAGATGCTTGTGACGTATCGTAGGAGTAAGGTGGCCAGACACAATAAGCAATGAAGAGCTCTGGACCATCAGTGATCAAAAATTCATAAGCCGCAAAATTCAGAAGAGGAAATGGGACTGCATAGGCCAGACATTGAGAAAGACAGAGGGGGGGCGGTGAAAAGGGCAACGCTAAGCTGGAACCCCCAAGGGGCGAGAAGGCTTGGAAGAGGACAGTTGAGCAAGAGGCAGCAAGGATAAGAAAGACATGGAGTGAGGTGAAGAGGCCGGCGCGGGATAGAGATAGATGACGGCTTTTTCTTTCGGCCCTATGTTCTAACCTTGGGAACGAAAAAAAGAAGAACTGTAAGTGTGTGACTGTAATATTCCGGAAAATGAACATTTTTTCAGTAAAACTTCAAATTTCCTTCGTCTAGAGCAGTTCTCGGCAAGCAGAGTAACGTCGGATTCGTTTGATTAGTAGAACATATTTGTCATTGATGACAAATCCAAATAATTAACGGCATCTATACGTCATCTTCGTTCCATACAGGTAATCAAAAAAAACGCCTAATTACGTGAACTAGATGTCAGTCTGCTAGCTTGCGAGTTTCGAAACAAACCAAGACGATTTATCACCGCACGAATGGGATTCGTATGAAGAAGAAGAGCCTTGTGAATGAAGATTTGGTATACAATTTAAAGACCAGAGCATGAAGTCTGCTTTATTGTTCTTAAATCTTGGGTAGTTGTTGTTAGGAATGTTGTTTTGTCAAAGGATGTATGAACAGATCCTCTCAGCTGCTGCTGCTTTTTTTGTTATGAAACCCCTTGAGAGGGAAGAGCTTGTCTGTATATTTTCAATAATTCTTTAATCGGACAAACTAACTCTGAATTGGACGTAGTACATTTTGGTCTTCATGATATACATCTTCAAGTCTTCTAGACGGAAAGTTTTTAATATTGCGTAGTAAAAGGCGCAAAAATCTGAAGTTGCTAAATCTTTTGGCAAGCCGTCATGTTCTATTATCTCGAGAGGCCTAAGTAAGCTTTTCACTAAGCTATACAAATCTTTTTCCTCTGTAACGAGATAATTTAAATATGGAGTTCTCAAATTATGTTCATTCTAAACATTTAAATGAGCAATGGTTTTGTATAGTATGAGTTTTCTGTACAAAACCAAAATTTGATGTTAAAAACTGAAACAAAGAAATGCTATAACTGCACACACAATCTTAGAGTTTTAGCCTTGGTAAACTTTGTTTTTTTAAAGAGCATTGCTCATTGTTCAAACGAACAAAGTGTTTGGTGGACAGAAAAAAGTTATTAGCAACTACAATTAACAGGTCCAATAAAAGTCAAGGAGCCGAAAATGGAATTTTCTAAAAGCTTATAAAATCGATTTATATAGAGACCCAAACTTAAAAATTGCCCGTTGGAAATATTTATTTAGAGTTGAATATACTATTTAGAAGGTTTTAATTCATTTTAATAATAATCAATGGGACAGTCATTAACATTAATCGTTGTTGTATAGCAATATAAAATTTCTTTAAATCTACTTTCAAAGTCTCGCAGTCTTATTGCTATAATAAATACAATTAGGTTTTTAGTAGTCATAAAATGACTTTGTACAAAAACATCTATTATTTAAACGGATTAAAAAGATGAGACGATTGTTTTTATGCTCTCTCGGAGACACAAACAGAATTAAAGTTTAAGTGCGCTGTAAACTAATTGAAAGGATTTATTATTTCTAGCTAACTTTTTTAAGTTTAGCAATGTTTTCTAGTTTTTATTATAAACATAACCTCATTTTTTAAGTTTATGCAAAAAAAGGTTAGGAGAATTTACGTAAGTAAATGTCAATAATAAAATGAATAGGTGCTGTCGTTATATGATATTGCCTAGACTTTTTCTTGAGGTTTAAAACAACTCATATTGTTCATAATGACTTTATAAATGTTAACAAATAACAAGAAGAAAGAACAATCTTCAATGTCAATGATGTACCCTTGAACAAATCACATTTATAATTAGGTTGTAGGATTTTTGTGGGTCATTGGCTCGTATGTTACTTTATAAAACGGATTTCTTTGATGGAAACTTTTCAGTATGTGTGTGTGTATGCAATATAAAATTTTTATGCACAAAAAATTCTTGTTTACTTTTAAAATCATCATAATTGGCACTGAATTCGAAGTAATGGCTTGTTTTTCTTCTTGGGATACTTATTTACCTTTATGGTCTGGTATTTTTTCTAGAGTCTGCAATAATAAAATGAGTGAATGAATATTCATGAGTTTTTATATCTTAAAAAACTGCCATGATTTACTGAACAAGTTCAGAAATGGTCTGCCAAACTGCCACTTTCTCTTTCAAGAAAATACTACAGAAATAAAAGTCTGCTCGGTAGGTATAGCAACAGATTTTTTTGAAAAATGAACTTCAACATTGAGATTAAGCAAATGTCTTAGTTAGGCAGTTTCGTATCTATGATTCCTAATTTATGGCAAGCAAAAGATGACCTTTCCGTGCAAATGATGTTAAAACAAGCGAAAATCAATTTGTGACTACTCTCTCTCAATCTAGTTGACTGTCTAGTCTCAAAAAAGGCCAATTTTTGTTGTTTAATATTGAATCCAATTTTCATCAGTGAACATCAAGTTTGGAAGCTACAAGAAATGTCTGGTTTTTGAATATACAACTTCTCAGTTCGATTCGAAAATCATTTATAAACCATTTAATAAACTTTTTAGGTACACCTTGTATTTTAAGGATGACATAATGGATAGAATTAATTTAAAGATGAATAACAATAATAATAAAGTATTACCTGCATATAATTATCTACTAAACATTCTATCATTGACTTCAGTTACATTATTATTTTTAACAGATGATTTCAGTTGCCATGGCAGAGGAAAATAATAAAACAAAAACCGCCAACGGAGATCCTACCTATTAATAAGTGTTAAAACTAACAGCGAATTAAATACTACAATAAGCCAAAAAGCAAATTGTCAACAGCCGGAGCAAATAGGACAAAGAAAAAATCAAATAGAACTAAAACAATATTTACATAATTTTACGATAGTGGATACACACACACATATAATAATAATAATAATAATAATAATAAGTGCAATCTTATTTTTTTTGTGCTAACACTTAGATAATAACCAGAGCATTATTTATCTGAACTTTTATACATCAGGTTGTTTGAGGTTATCGTGCTTTTTCTATTTAATCTTTTACTTTGAGGTGTTATAATTGGGAAACACGAAAACAGAACCATTTTAATACTTTTGATAATAATATTTTTAGACTTTATAAATTATTATGCCCAGTTGTTGACAATGTTGCGTCAGCATATTAAAATTTTATTTAAGCCTTTATTAACGGATGCATTACAATCGGATTATAAATGCAAATTCTCTGAGCAAGACAAACATCGTCACCAGTGGTTGTCGTAAACATTAATCAATATTTACTATTTTACTTGACAGTTTAACATATGATCTGCATAAAATGGACCGTTATGGAATGTAAAAAAAACAATTTCCTCTTCACAGCACGGTAAATCGACAGTTATTTGGTATTGCCCTGTAATGTAAAACTAAACACTAAACAACTTTTATAGAAAACATTTTTCTATAAAATCCATATTTACTAAGATATATAGGATATTCCATACTTTTCGGACACACTGTATAATAGTCGGCTGCAATCCAACGATCAGCGAGTCTACAAATTTAATTGTAGTTGAATGATGAATGTTACGTATATGGTGGGAATCTCAATGTACATAAACTATTATGCTATACATGTCATGAAAATGACCTACAACGTCTTTCCTATAATACAACAGACATTTTGCGAAAATCAAAATGTCGCCTAAATATGTTCTAAAATCACTTAGTAAATCTTTATGACAACTAATTATTACTTGTAGCTTGTAGTCATCTTGATAAAACTAAAAGCGATCAACCAGGGAAGAATCAAAAAACAAAGAGAAAAATTTCGTTTAACAAGTTAATGCCTTGCGCATCTGTTCTTTGGAATAACAAAGTAAAAGAGATTATCACTGTTATTAGAAACAAAAGAAACCACATTTTAGATATTTATTGTTGATTTTATATTGTTAGAATATCAAGGCCGAATTTTTCATTTTCAAAAGAGATTAAAAATACATTAGAAAAAATATGTTATTGGGTCCATTATAAATCTCTCGTTTTACAAAAAAAAATATTGTCTAGGCAATTTTTATTTGTATTTATTTTCTACGTTAAGCTATCGTTAATTGCTGTGAACTTACATTACTTTAAGGTGAAGAATCGATTATGGTGACCTGCGATCAAGGTATTTCCACATGAAGCCTTTATACAGGATGATTCAAGAGCGGTAGGTAGATGGATAATTGCGTTAGTTGGACAAAATATTATTGAAGATAATTGTTTTAATAAAAACGAGATATAAGGATACAGTCATTCTCACCTATGTGAGGTTCTCCCACCTTTGCTTTCCCTATAAATAAGCGATTGCTGTACGTACTTTATTTAAATTTATAACGCGCCAGAAAATTTTAAAGATTTGAATATCAAGAGACACCTTCAAAAAGGATGAAAATACTATAGCTTTATAACATTTGAACCATAAAAACCATTTTGGTTTGGTCTCTGCTTTTTACCAGGAATGGCTTTTAACCAACAGTCTTTCCTTAATCATTGATCATCATAATCAGTTCAATTAGAAAGACGTGAGATAGGACCTTTTAGTCGTATGACAGTAACAGGTAGATCTCTTTTGCTTCAACCAAAATTGCACTCTTTGAAAAGCGTGAAGCGCGATCATTGGCCACAAGAGATAGTCTTACATTTCTTAAATAAATATAATAAAGTTAAAATCCTATTTTGCGTTTTTGTTGATATTGAGCCGGAATAGATCAAGGTTACTGTCGAGTCCGCCAACACACTAGATTAACATCGGGAAAGTTATCCATCGAACTCAAAGGGAGTTATGGTGCCGCCAAAGAGATTTCTGCGTGTATTTGATTCGTTGATTTCAACTTAACCTGCGTAATCTTCCTCTATTGGTTACGATCATGTTATGTAGGTAGATATAAGTAGACCGAGTTAATTACAGTCTGTTGTTATTTTCATTAATTTATGCTTGAAATCAATTTTACAAATCACTCTTCGATCTTTTAAATTTCACTTATTAAAGAGCTTTCGGAACGGAAAATATGTTTGAAAGTTGACAAAAGAGTACACCGTGAAAACAAAGCGCAAAGGACAAAGAAAAAGACAGCGTGGGCATAAATCATTAAAATCTTTAATGTGCTACAATCCCAGTGTTACAAACATTTATATAAGGTACTTATTTGCAACTTAATCTGTGATTTGAATGATTTTACAATAAAATACAATTTATAGCTCAAACTATTGGGCGAGTTATTTCTATCAATAAATAGCTATTCCATAATTGCGTAGAGCCATACGTTCCTTCCGCTTCAATCTTATACCTTCCGCTTGGGACTAATGGTGGAAATTTGGAAGAATCTGGTTTATAATTACACACTGTATAATTCCTTTCCTAAAAGCAATAAAATTCCGTGAATGGAACGCTTAAGTATTATTACCTTCAATACCTTCTCATATGGGCATCCTTTAAAATTCTTACATTTAGTAAAACTTCCAAAACCACCGAAGTCTTGATCGTACCGATCGCACATGAGCACTTGGAAACGTATAGGATACAGGCGATATTCATTACTAGCAAATTTGTAATACTGATATGTAATCTGCAGCAAACGATAAGTCGATTTCTCAAATTAGTAACTAAGTGAAATTTTAACTTACGACTGTCTGGTTAATCATAATTTCGCTTTGTGCGAAAATGAAGGAAACATTCATTGCAGCACAAGTCCTGTTATACTTGAAAGTAACAATTCTAAAATCCCTTATAAAATCTTTATTATAGCTAATCACACCGGCCCGTTCGAAATTCAGCTTATATTCATTTTGATTAAACTAAAAACAGTTTATACGATCAGCCCGAGCGGGAATCGGAAAACAAAAAGGATACTTACATTTAAGTTGATGCCCTGTGCGTTTGTATGTTGAAATAACGCAATAAAAGAGACTGTCAGTGTTATTAGAAATAGAAGTGCCCACATTTTAGTTTGATGAACGTAAACTTATTGTTGATAAATTTACATTGTTCTAACATTTATGTCAGTTTCAATGCTAAATTTCCCATTTCCACAAGAAATTTAAAATACATTTGAAAAATACCCTATCGGGGTCATCATTTCATCGCTTATGAGAAATAAATGGTCTATGTAATTTTCTCCACATTACAGGACGGCTTATTTCGTACGATATATGAGTATAGTATAATTTGTTAAATCATTTTAAATTTATAAAATAAAAACAATCAGAGAAAAAATTGTTAGATGGCAAAACCTTGTTAAGGTATTATTAGAAATAGGGTTCACATATTTCATCCCTTCTGTGAAAATAAACAAGGAAAACCTCCTTGTAAAATATGTTTCTAATAAGGATTGCTAAAGACCAACAAACATTTCAGAAAAACAAAATTAGAAATTCCTCTCGAAAGTTAACAATTTTGCTTAAACATACTAAGACTTTACTGAGAATTTGAAGACAAAACTCACCCTACTTCGTGTAACACTTTTCTTCTAAAACCTTGTATTTCGTCACTAAAAATTTTAAACCTGCACTTCTCTGTTAATTTATCGAGGCGATAATGCATCTTGATGATCGCATAGATTAGTACCGTTTACTTCAGCAATTCGTGCAACATTCTTTAAGAACCAATAGGACAGCTTGTACTGTGTCGTAATGAAAATCAATCTCGGTAAATTCAGTCGATTTTCAGTTCAACTCGTAACCAGAATTTATATAAACCTATTACTGCCAAATTTAGGGCATCCTCTCTTCTCGGTTATTCATGTAGTTCAGTTATATTAGATTATACCGCCGAAGATTGTCATACAAAAACAGAAAAGGAGCGTTAAATCATTCTCGTGTTTTTAATTTCTCCCTTCTTGTGGTAAAGCGTATCGACGGACCGTGCCCATCTAGATATCCTTCTTGACAAGAAAGTCATAATTATCAATTTGTCAATTGCAAATGTCATTGTCCTGCATTTAGCAATTTAGTTAACCTCGTGCTGAAATTAGTTGTATTGTCCCACATTTTTACTCTCTAATTGCGCTTATTGTACGAAAAAGTCTTTTTCAAGACTAAAGTTGTTCATGTGCTGTGTCTGCGTAATCACAGTAAGACTCTTACATACTATAAACATTAAGAAATATTAAGGATATTCATTTCCAGAAGCATTGCAAACTGTTCTACAAGACACGTTTATCGTTATGTCTTATTACCGAAATGGTGTAGTTCAGGAGGGAAATTGGACATCTTCTATTCAAGCTTGCAAAGATGAATTTAAAATCCGATTTTCTGATGTTAATGTTCCGGATAACGTCTTAGTTTCTCACATTGAGAATGTGGTTAGTCGATTTGCTAGAACATGACCTATTGAGACAGGTAAATCTTCAGGAAGACCTGCTGTCGAAAAAGTGAGACAAGTAGTCGAAGAAAATCCACAAACCTCACTTCGCAGAATTTCACTTCAAACAACTCTATACCTTTAAGTACTTGCCAGAAAATTGTTAAAAAACAACTACAGTTATATCCTTACAAAATAACGACTGTGCAAGAATTTACACCACCACATTATGGCAGTCGAAGAGAATATTGTACATGGTGTGAAAACAATATGAACGACGATTTACTGAATTTGTCTTTTTACTACGATATTTTTTATTTTTGATGTTGTTAATAAATTGCAGACTATATTTCCTTTATTTTATAATTATTTTTCTTTATTCCTAACTACTGACTAGAAAATAATGTGTTCTTTAACACTTTATTAATTATTAATTCTTAAAAACATCAGATTAGGCAACCATCATAACAACGATGCAATGCGTGTAACGTGACAAGCATTATAATACATATCCTGTTTTCAAATAGCAGCAAATGCAGCCGCAAGAACAATTTCACAGCCCACTGAACCCAGAAACATTTATAAACACTTTGTATAGTATTGTAGCACATGTAGAATCTCTCCATTCTCTCCTGTCCATTGTCAGTGTTTTCCAATCTGTCAATTGGAGTTCTTGTAAATCAGCTTCTAAACCTTCTTAGCACCTCTTTGGTTGTTCATCCTAACCAAATGACCTAACCATCATAGTTGGTTATTTAATTATGTTTACTAATTTTATTTCTTTGAATATGCTATGTTCATTAATTTCATATTGGTTCTTCATCTCCAAACTTTCCTCATCCTTAATGCCACCAAAAATACTTCCATGAATCTTCCTTTCCCACATAGCTGGTTGATTCTGTTTTAGTACCTATGTTTCGCTGGCTATGTTACTAAATACACTGGACTGTTCACTTTATCACAGCTACAACTTTTATTGTCTCTAACATTCTTGATTTCCAGGTTCATTTCTTGCAGCTTGCCATCTATTTTTGTTTCGTTGATTTCTAATCTATGTTCATATGCTCCTTTTTTGCGATTTATCTAATTAAATCTTTTAATTCTTCCCTCGTTCTAGCAACCACTGTGATATATGTGATATATGTCATATATTCGCATAAGCAAGATACCGTTGAGGATTTTTTAAAATAGTTCCGTTCTTTCCCATCTTCGTATGATGTTTTCTAGTAGTAGATTGAAGTGACATTTGGTGTAGTGGTGACCCTCTTACGTAGGTTAAGGAAGAGCGAAGTGCAACTGGGGGCCACCGTAGGTGGCCCGTACAAAGGTAGATCTCGAACCGTAATGACATTTAGTTCTTTTAAGAAGGATACTGGATGATCGTATTTAACTCTATAAAGAATGTAAATGGAGAGCGAAACCCGTCAACTGTATGAGGATCACTCTTTGAAGTCATATTGCAATCTACGTTCTAGAAGGAAATAAGATAAACGAAAGTGTTTTTAGTGTATACTGTTAACTGTAATACTTTTCAAACATCTTACACTAGAAGTATTACACTATAGCTTCTACTTAATTTCTTGGAAAATGTGCATATGGCGAAACGAAGTGGCGTGTTAGAAGACCCAGCACCAAAGGACAAAAGACAAAAGAAGGTTTACAGAACGGGAACATCGCAGGTTCGATGAGGCGAAGTCAAAGGTGTCGCAGATAGGGCCTAGACGTAAACCGTCTAGATCAGCTCTAGTCTCTTCTATTAATATAATTTTTACTTACATTTGTAAGATGTTTCAAAGCCTCTTCCTTATCAATCCCCCTTACATTTCATGTTGCTATTATTAACTTTTTACTTAATACTGTCTTTGCGTGACCTTCGATTAACCTTCTTGACCTTTTAAGATATTTTGTATCTACACGGACACAATCAACTTTAAAGGCAATTTACTTCAAACTATTCTTTCTGGCCTCTTGGCAACTCAAGCAGAATCTTCAGAAGATCAGTTTACTTAATACCAAACAAAAACCTCATCTTCTGGCAATTACCGTGCACAACATACGAGAAAACAATTTTGTTAATTTGATTATTTTTGCTTCTATTAGCAGTAATAGGAACGCGTTTAGCAGTCAGAGATTTGCTTGTAAAGGCAAAAAGACGAACAAGGACTGTCAAAAGATTTAAAACCATATAACTAAATGCAGGCCTGCACGAGCCGGGTTTTTTCGTCAGACCTTTACTCGGCTTGGCCTGAAGCTCGGGTTCGGACCTCTGTTTAAAACTGTATAGGGCCGTTCGGGTCTCTCGGGCCTTTCAGGCTTGTCGGACCTGTCAAGCTTAGGGTTGGTCAGGTTTTTCGGACTTACTATTTCCACACTGAACCGCACGAAAAGATAGTCGTACTGACTCGAGCAAACATTATTTTCATAACGAGCCAAAGCGGATAATTTGCCTGCTGCACCGGACCGAGATATGTCTCGTACGGACTTGAATAAGCCAAGTCAAGATCAGATGAACACTAGTCGTTTATAATTCAAATTAGCTCCAAGTAGAGCTGCCTGATCCGAAATTTGGGTTTGGGTCGGGCCTGGTCTCGGTTTAAAAC
The DNA here is from genome assembly GCA_011009095.1 of Ignelater luminosus. Classification (NCBI taxonomy): domain Eukaryota; kingdom Metazoa; phylum Arthropoda; class Insecta; order Coleoptera; family Elateridae; genus Ignelater; species Ignelater luminosus. The sequence continues at coordinate 31,955 of VTPC01001964.1, forward strand.
TTTATCAAACCTTTTGGCTCTATCGGGCCGCCCAAATGTTTTGGACCTACCGAGCCGTTCGGGCCTGTTGAACAGCTTTGGTCTATCTGGCCATTTATGACCTGTCCGACCGTTCGTACCTCTCCAGCCGTTTGGCCCTGTGTCAGGTTTGTCGGACCTGTCAATCTTAAGGTTAGGCGGACTTCTACGGTCAAAGTGGACGATTCTCGTGCTGCACCAAACCAACATCGTTTTCGTATTCACTCGAACGCACTGTTTTCATACTGAATCGCACCGGAAAATTTTACTGTTGCAACGCGCCGGACTGACTCTAACAGGCTTAATTTTAGTACTGATCCGGATAAGCATTATTTTCAAACTGAACCGAAAAGGAGCATTCTCTTACTGCACGGATTTCTTTCTCGCGGTCGTTTTAGCTTGTCGGGCCTGTCGAGCTGTTGGAGCCTCTCGGACTGTTCAGATCTTCGAGCGTTTCGGGCCGATCAAGAAGTTACTCAGTTTTTTATTCTCAGGTCAGGTCTGGCCTGGAAATCTCGCCCCGTGCAGGACTCTATAACTAGACATAATTCAATTAAGTTGATCTGATTCATAAGAAAAGTTGAAGGAACTTTTAACTTCAATACAGACTTGTCATGAGAGACATTTGATTGGCGCGAAGGATTGGTAGAAGAAAGACCTAAACGTGATTGAGGGAAGTAAAAATGGTTATATATCCATATCTAAATATGCAGGTTTTTTAAATATGTACCTAATTTGAGATCTGTCAAGGTTAACCTCAGAATTTACAGTAAATTAATATTTTTCCTCATTGATTCTGTTCGATACGCGTGCGCCGTCACTTTTTAAAAGCTCGGCCTTTTTGCAGCACTAGGTTTGCTTCAAATTTCGACCTCACGCCTTAAATATGGCGTCACAGCGCACTAGTATCAAAAATAAATTTTGTTTGTTCCGCCAGTTTATCAACTGATTACTTAACAGGATCATTACGACTACATTTACATTGTTTCACTACTTTTCTCAATCATAATTTTTCTTGATACAGTAATAATAAACATTTCCAAGTGAACCACGACCTTACAAGGCAGAGGTTAGTCGTTGCTGCCTAACAACATAATAATTAATTTATGTTAAGTTTATCAAATCGGCATTAATAGCCAATTGAATTTCGATATAAACTTCTAGACATGAATGTCAGACGGTTTGTTAGAGATAATGTATATATTCGGTCTCAATATGATGAGGAATTGGGACTTCTAGAGGACAAAATCGTGATCTCGATAGTGGAGCAGTATTTTTCAAAAACAATTTTCTTAGACGATCAATACCGTACGTAAACCACAACGAGAATTTTGTGAGTTTTCTTGTAAAGACGTTTAAGGAAACTACAGAATGTCCAAGTTTCATTTCAAATTCACTTCTACACATGGGTAGGCAGAATTTACTAAAACGATCCATTTGGTCCTGCCTGAAATTTTGGTCTACGCTGAGCTGAAATGTCTCAGCTTTTCGGGTCAATCAAAACCTCCAGATCGATCGGGCTTTTGGAATTGTTTGATCATCTAAGGCAAGTCGGACGCAAAGTTTTTCTTATAATAGTTACATTTTTTCTAAGAAGCTTTTAATGTCAGGGAGAATTCTGTATTTAATTCTAATAACTCTGAAATATTATCTGTTTCTGTCTAAAAAAAAGAGTGAATCCCAAGACTCAAAAAACATTTATTAACAACACATTTTAAAGAACAAGTTTCATTTTCATTTATCAAATTAAAGTTTATACTATAGGACGGCTTATCTCAAACAACACATAAACACTCCACAAATCAAAAGAATCACAAGTTGCTTCCATATCAACTTTATATCTTCCATTTGGTATTAATGGTGGATATTTTGAAGTATCTGGTGTATAATTATACAAAGTATAATTCCTCCCCTAAAAGATTCAATTCTGCACATGTAAAACTATAAATTTTGCTAATGATAAGCACCTGTTCAGTTGGACATTCTTTATAATTTCGACCACGATGAGTTCCTATGCCACCCATATCTTTAGCACACATTTCGCACATGTACAATACATTTGGTAACGAGCAGGAAACAAACGATATTCATTGCTTGCAAATTTGTAATATTGAAATGTAATCTAAACATTTTAAAAAAGGAATTGTAATGATCGAATAAAATATTAGGAGACTTACAACAGTTTTATTAAATTCAAGTTCGCTTTTTCTAAAAACCCACGAGCTATTAAAAGCAGTACAAGTTCTGTTATACTTGAAAGTAGTGACTTTAAAATGGCTCATATAATCTTTATTAAAGCTGTTTACCCCTGCTCGTTCGAAATTAATTTTGTAATCACTTTGGTGAAACTAAAATAAGATCTATAAGATCATCAATTGTTAGAATCAAAACAGATGCTTACATTTAGGTTGATGCCTGCTGCATCGGTGACTTGGAATAATGTCATAAAAAGGCTCACTAGTATCAGAAAGAATGAAACCAGCTTCATTTTGGAAATCTGTTTTAGACCACAATTGTTAGTAAACTAACACCTGTCTAGCGCTGATATAAATTTCAAGGTTAAATTACGTAATAACAAAAAAATATAGAAGTACATTTGTTTACAGTTTACATTCTGTTTTATCATTTTCAACATCAATTTCTCATTTATGGGTTTGTGGTCTGCAATGAGCAGCATAAAAGTTAGTTGTGCTGATTTTTCATTTTGATTTGTTTAATAAATCCCGAGAAACATTGTAATAACCGCTTTTGACTATGAATAATAATAATTACGAGCTAAAATTCATTCAAATTTATTTCACTTTTTTACATTGACGACTGCCCACTCATTATCGGCGTTACAGCTAACTTCTGTACATCGAATATTACGTACATCTAATTTATGAACAACCAACACTTTGTTTTTAATCGGTGGTATTTGAAACTTCCATATTGACCTTTCTAAGTACTGATCGCTACCACTAATTCAATCTCCTAAAAGATACATTGCGTCGACATGGAATGTGTACTGTCCTTTCTGGAGTTTTGAAAGTATGATCCTCCTATCAATCTGCAAAAGTCTTACTTCAGAAATGTTTTCTACGTCGGAGAAGACAAGAACTGTTGCTTTCTTTCCAATTCGTTTTCGCAGGCGTTTCACCACCAACAAACTAGTGGTTACGTTTTGAACTTCACCTATATACCTTTTCTCACGCCTGCCAGTATTAAACCCAATAAATGACAAACTCGTTTGGTTTAAGCACGTACGGTGTCTAATTACTCACATTAGCAAAACTTTCACCAGCGATTGGAACATCCATCCCAAGCTGATGAGTAATTTTATTCCTCAGCGCTGTCATCTTCATCTCTTTCCACTGGAACAATTCTACCTGGTTCTACGACGATTCTAGTCCTTCTTTCTCTCCTAGGAGTATCAGGCTCATCTCTCGCAATAACTGTATGAGTGTTCCCTCAACATTGGCTCATTTTATGGTGGATCTACAATCCCTGGGATTTTGAATTCGAAGTCAAATTTAATGTTGTTCTTTCTTTCTAGCAATCAAGGAAACTTATATTTAGAGATAGTCGCTTGTTTTCTCCCAGGTCCCAACTTCCAGGAGGTCAATATTTTTTTCTAATTTACTTTTAGGTCTAAAGAAAGCAGCATCAAGAGCCTGAGGCAAGTCAGTGAAGTTGATTGGTAAAAAGATCATGCGAATGCCATTGTCTAAGCAAAATTTCACAAAGGTGGGGGGAAAATTGGACGACAGGCCGTCCAGCCTCCTCAAATAAGCCAGTCTTCAAAACATTCGGAGTCAAACCAACCACCGATGCTTCTATTGAAGCAAGAGGTTCTCTGATCTCCTTCTCAAGAACTATAGAGGTACTTTAAACGATAGACAGTATATGCAGGCAGCAGATCTCCTGCAGCTGAAACCGCAAACCGATTATCGACGTGGCAGACCTGGATGTGTTAATGATCCATTCTTGATACTTTTAACCCGTTTTTGTTATTACCTTTGTGCGCCCCGAGTCGTAAGCTATATTAATCTCGCCAAACTGGCATATTGTCTTTGAACTTTTTCACCACTTTCTTCCCTTCCATCTGAGTAGCCTTTCACAAAAAGGCTCAATGTTTTTCTGTCAAAGGATCTGTCTGTCTTTCAACAATGAAGTTTTCTTCTTCTGATGCAGCTCTTTTCCCACCTTGGGGAAGCAGATTTTTGTTTTTAAAGTGGCGATACAAAACTGCGAAGGGAATTTTACAGTCTTGCTATATTTCCTAGACAGTGTAAATTCGAACACCCGTAAAAAGTGGTGAAATCGCACATTTTCAAATGAACTTCCATACCAACAAGAACGTACCAGTAAATGATCTAATTCACCTAAAATTTCCAATTGCAGTAGGTATAAATTCAAAGATTTAAATACTAACGAATAAACAACGCACTGTTTAACAAAAATGACTGATCCTTTATATTGACAAAAATCTTGGTTTAATAAAAGAGAAACTTCACCATAAACCAAGTTTTGACATGTAGACAAAACAGCTGTTGATAACCTACAAACACTAGTGTTGCCATTCTAAAGTCACTGAAAGTGCACATTTTCATTCGCTAGTTTCTGTTGGTGGATTATTCAAATCTTTCATTGGCTATTTGGCCAATTGTATTTTAAAGCATAATTTCTCTTAAATTTGATCCTGTTGACCCCATTTTACAGTACTCTTCTAGTTACTAAACCTTTGAAGAGAGTTATAAGTAAAAATAACCCCTCTAAGTTAGACGGAATAATCTTTTACAAATGCGCAGACAATTTTAAAACAATGCAGTATGTAAGTGATTCTGATGAAGAAGTATAAGCGTAAGAGAAGTCTTCATACTCACTAACAGCAGTATCACCATAGCAAAACTAAACACATCAGTAATGCAATAAAGCTCATATGAGTATCAGGGAAGGGAGACTGAAGAGCTTTCCAAAACCAGCCTGTGGAAACTCATACTAAACGGTGAGACGGGAAATGTTGTATAAACAGCATTACACGTATGTCCAAGTTGGGAACTCTTAGAACGTTAAGCAGTGAAGATATCGGAACATAGACAAGATTTAATGCAGGACATAGGAATCGTTTCGGACTGCAGGTGCAAAGGGAAAGTGAAGAAATATTCCTTCACCTAATTTGATTGACTTTAAAGAAATCAAGTTAATTGTGATAAACATTATGTTCAAAAATCATAAAAGAAGGCTGCATACCTGGAAAGTACCTAGCGATGCATATAGGAGGCAGATCGATTTCATTCTGATAGAGAAACGATATAGGAACGGTTTAAAGCGAGCTTGTGGACATCCAGGAGCGGATATTTACAGTGATCATGTACTGTTAGTAGCAGAGGTAGAAATACGACTAAAAAGAATAAAGAAGGCAGCTACCAGGAAGAAGTGGGATTTGGAAAGGTTAAAAGAGTTCAATAAGGAGGAAATAGGACAAGAAATGAAAAGAGAAATTAAGGATTCAGTTAAGAAAGTGCAAAAGAAAAGTGTGCTAGGATAAAGGCGATTATAGAAAAAGTTAGTACGGAAATGATTGGCTGTAGAAAGGGAAGGAAGTTGAAGAAGCTATGAATCACATCCGAAATTGAGCCAAAATGGACGAGAGGGGAAGGTTCAAAAACCTAGGAAGGAAGTGTTACAGGAAACCTAACAACGAGACGAGAAAGATTACAAGCAGGGCGAGGAATAAGTGGTTTAAGAAAGAATGCAAGAAAATAGAAGAGCTGGAAAAAGCTGCAAGGTATGACATTCTCTTCAATAAGATTAGATCTATCAGCTGGGACGGAAAGAAGAGAAATGTTGGAAATGGAAATGAGGTAGCTATAGAGAGCAAAAAAGAGAATGTTACTAAAGAACAAAGATGTGATAGGTAAATGAAAAGAGTATACGTGGAAGATCTATATGAAGCCACAAGAATTGGAAATAGAGAGAGAAGAAGAAGTCGAGGTGGATAATATGGGAGAAGGAATTCTAGAAACGGAAGTGGTGGCGGCAATAAAGAAAATGAAAGAAGGGAAGGCTCTGCTATATGATTTACAAGAGTGGACAATGGCCAAAAGATTTTGTAGGGCCAGAACTGATTTTCCTACCCAAGAACACAGATACAAAAAAAAAGCGAAGAACACGGCAAGATAAGTCTGACACACATCCAGCAAAGATGCTACTGAGGGTGCTAAATAAAAGACTAACTAGAAAGATGGAAGAGAACGCACCAGAAGAGCAATATGGATTTAGAAAAGGTGTAGTAACGAAAAGGGAAGAAGATTGAACATCTGTTTTATTGGTCTCGAAAAGGTTGTAAAAGAAAAATGGGTGGATTGGAAAGAACAAAGGCTCATAGCAAGTTTGTATTTAAATCAGGAAGCGGTCATCAGGTTGAGAGATAAAAGAAAGGGTTGGTTCAACATCGGATGAGGAATAAGACAAAGATGCCCATTGTCGCCCACGCTCTTTAACATATATGTAGATATTCTACATATATGGCCGAGCGTTGCGGGAAAAAGGAAAAAGGAGTGACAGTGAGAGGAAGAAGAATAGTAAGTATAAGGTTTGCGGACGAAATGATATTGCTTGTCGAAACCACGAAGAAGCTGGAAAGCATGCTCCAACACCTGCATGGTATGAGGAATGAGTTCGGGCTAAGGAATAATGTAAAGAAAACGAAGGTAATAAAAATTGGAGGAGAGGAAAATAGAGCAAGTGGACAGGTATAAGTATTTGGATACAGAACTAACAATGAGCTGGATAAGTGAAAATGAGATAAAAACAAGGTTTGCAATGGAAAAGTCGATTTAGATATAAGAAAAAGGTTGGTGAAGTGTTTTGTATGGAGTGTGTTTCTGTTACGGAAGTGAGGTATGGACACTGCTGAAGAAAGACAAAGGAAGGATTGCTGCTTTTGAGATGTAGTTGTGGAAAAGACTATTAGGTATTAAATGGACAGACCGGATAAGGAATGAGGAAGTTTTGGAGAGCGTAGGGGAAGGAAAGGAACTATTGGATGTTGTAAACAAAGGAAAAAACAACTGAATAGGACATGTACTGATGAGAGATTGCTTAATGAAATACGTTTTAGAGGGTTTTGTCGCAGGAAAGAAAAGAAGAAAAAGGAAGCGTCCAGAATAGTGCGAAAACACATTCTCGAGTCAAAAAAGATGATACATTAAAGAAAATGCAGAACTAGATCAAAGATACAGAATTCCAGATGGTCAGTTTTGTTTTTATAAAAATAAGGTTTTCATTTATTTGGCTTTTGTGGGAAAACCGTACTATTATTGGCGGATTATTAAAAAGTTTGTGTGAACTCAACTCAACTCAACTCAACTCAACTCAACTCAACTACGTAAAATATTTTGCTATCATGGACAGACTTTTAATAATCAGGCAAATCAGTTCGCTAACCGGCGCGGCAGAATTTTTAATGTAAATAAATTTACGTATCCGCTGGCTGATATATATTTAGTCATACAATGAATAAGTCTTAAATTGTAGATAAATACATCAAGACTGAAATAGATTCTTAAATTAGATTTTATTATGGGTAGTCATAATCGCTGACAATCAAGTTGATACGTCGAATTAAATCGAATGATCGATCTTAACCTGCATAAAATCATTATTATATCCAAACCAGATCAGAAAATTAGATGATATTTATTAATTTACATCGAGTAATCCTTACTAAGTATAACTAATGTAGATTATTGCACTTAAATATTGTTAGATGTAAGGTCTAACCATTTTTGTTTAAATTATTTCTTTTAGACGCCTATTTCTTATTTATTTGTACGATCGTATTGATTATTCTATTATTATACCCTTCTAGCTGTTCGGAAATAATTGTTTATTATTTAAACCTTCTTTAAATTGCAAACATTAATTTGTATCGTATATAATGTTATCGAATAATGAACTTTAGATATCATTAGTTTTTTTATCTTTTTCAATAATAATAAACAAGGGAAATGGTACAGTCCCCTATTTTTTGGCTTTTTATACTATATAAACGAAATTCTTATGTAAATTGTCTAATTTTACAAGTATAATATGTTAATTATTAATTTACTCTTATAAATCTTCAAACGCACCAGTTTTTGTTAGAAAAATAGAAAAAACTAAACATTTATTGCACTTTTATTAAAACAAAAAAGACATAAAATGCTTTTAATAACTGATTAAAATGTAAATTTAAAATCTCTTATTTTATGATAATAATTATTCAGATGAGTTTAACATTCCTAACATTTCCAAGCGCAATTGCTTCACATACATAACGCATTTATTTATTTCAATTACTTCAATATGTTAACAGACAAATTAACAGCTTCTCTTATTATATCAAGAGGACAAGACGTACATTTATTAATGAAATGCGCAGCCTCTTTTAATAATAATAACTTTATTATTTAATATTATATGCACTTTAGATGTTGTTTTATGAATGGAATGTCTGAAATTTGAATTTAACAAATTAAATAATTAAAAAATATTAATTAATTATATTTATAGAAAGGCTCAAATTACCTTGGTGAATTTTCCATTAGATCTAAAAGATAATGGTGCATAGTTGTCACAAACATTCTCAAATAAAAACAAAAATTGTATTTTATTTGAGTTTTTGCAAGGATATCGTACTTATCACCATTATGATATGGATGTTATTTAAGTGTTATGTAACAGTTAATGACACTGAAGTCAATGAGTAGTTTATATTAAATTTAGCTCTCTTGACGCAAATCACTTTTTTCGATAGTACCTGTAAGTATTAATGAGTCACTGCAAGATTAATTAATATGAATCACTATACCTTAACGAAGGAAAGTACTTTTAACATAAAGAACTTCAAAAAGTTTAAAATTTAATATAACTACCGTGACGTCATGAAAAATACGGTTTTATTTTTATATTGTAACCAAACTAGAAACGATTCTGAATAATTTTTATTCTAAATTATTTGACAAAATATTTTATGTAATTTATTTCTAAAAAATTTTCATAAATCGAATTACAGTCGTTGCTCGAACAAAAAAGTATCTGTCACCATCTTTAAATAGAATAATCTAAAAATGCTAAAATCATTTTATTATTTAGATTCAGGGGAAAAACTATTCCAAATATTAGTTCCATGCTAAGCGAGCTGGAAAGAATTTCCTTGATATGTTATAACGTAAATTGAAACTTGACGGAATAAACTAAGAACATTTTTAACTGTATTTGCAAAGGTTAATTTCAACCTCTTCTAATATAACAGGTGTATTAAACCTTCCTATAAGACAGTGTAGGGTATAAATGAGGAGCTTTCACGCAAAACCGAATAAATCTACTTTTAGCAGTTTTCTAGAAAAGAGAGTTTTGTTAGACAGGGTAAACGATGAAAGATAATAAAAAGCTTTTCCCTCCTAGTTGTGTGCTTTTTGATGAAAATAAAATGTAGCATGTCTTGTTAAAAAGTACAAAGTATTTAGCAGATATGCCAGGAAATAATATGGATTTATCTGGTTTTGCTGGAAAAGTACCTTATTTATTACAATTGAATAAAAAGCTTCATTAAAATTCTAGAGTTAGCTTTACAAATTGAACTTTTATTAAAGTTTATATTAAAAAAAAACAAAATACAAGAAAGTATTAATTAGTATTTCAAAAATATTAAATGTGTAAGGCAGGCTTTCTCTTCCATCTTTTTATTCGATAGTGGGATTTCTTTTTAGAACCTTTTGCACTCTACCAAACGCTCGGATCAGCCGGCATAAAGCTGTGTCCTCTAACAGGGTAGGTAAGATTTATTTCAGGAGACTCAAATTTCAACCAGTACAATAAGGCATGGACAATGTGGCTATGCTTATTCTGTCCTCCGCATCCATCATAAAACAACCTTATTACTCCTTTGTCTTGCAAAGATAGCCCATTCAAGTACGAAAGTAAAGCAGAACCAATTTCTGTACAATCACGTGATGCTAAATCTTCGATCTACAAATAAAATGTAGGATTCTTGAAGTCCATCTGAACGCAACAGAATGAGTATAAACTTATTTGATGTGAATAGAAAGCTTCGCTAATGGGCGTTCGAGGAAGGGGCTGTACCTGCTGTAGGTCAAAGCAAAAGCCAAAGGCATCTTCTCGATTCTCCTTCATCATTTGGTAAAAAGCCTTTCCTCTTTTAGTGTGAATACGATATTGTAGCAGAAGCTCCTTCTTCGTATTTGAATCCTTTTTCAATTTTCATTAGATGTATTAGTCTTGTGCATTGACCGCACCCTATATTGAACTTTGTTAGAAACACTTTTCTGAAGATCAAGTACGTAACTTTATACTGAGTATCAACCGTATCGTTATACATCTTGTGCAGTCTAAATATGTTGAAATAAGAAGGCAAGTAAATCCTTTTGGATTTCGCTCTGTTATAATGGCTTTGCTGACCTCTAACGCAGCTGGCTTCTTCTTCTTCTTCATGCAGCTTCTTCTTGCGTCCACTGTTGGATATAAACCTCCTCTGTACGCCTCCAAGAATTTCTGTCCCGTGCCAGTTGTATCCAATTATATCTAACTCTCCCTATGTCGTCTGCCTCGGTTTCTCTTGTCTTCGCGAGGTCTCTGTCATTGCTGAATCGTCCTACATGACCTGCAAATCTCCATTTTAGTTTTGTTATTTTTTCTATCACATCTTCTATCCCTGTTCTTGTTAGTATTTCTGTGTTTCTTACATGGTCCGTGAGTTTAATTAAAGTATTGATCTCTCCCTTTTCATCTGTGATATTCTTAGTTTCTTTGCATTTGTTTTAGTGTGCGTTAGCGTCTCTGACCCATACGTTAAACTGGGCGTGTATACCTTTCTCTTAAGGCTCATAGAAATTTCGCTGTTGAACATATCCTTCAGTTTGCCGTAGGCTGCCCAACCCAGACAAATCCTTCTTTGCATCTCTTGTGTCTGGTTATCTCTAGTGACTGTTTTGTCGTGACCAAGGTATGTATACTATTTAACTTCTTCTATACTGTTGTCTTCTAATTTGATTGTTCCTCCAATGACCAAGTTTGTCACAAAATTTGTTTTACTTTTGTTTATTTGTAGCCCTAATCCTTTAGTTGCTTGTGCCAGTTCGTTGAGTATCGCTTCGGCTTTGTGTAAGTCGTCGGCAATAAGAACAATATCGTCGTCGAACCGAAGGTTGTTAAGAGTTTTTCCGCCGATGTTTATCCCTGTTTTAATCCAGTCAAGTTTTTTGAAGGCGTACTGTTATAAAAAGCTTGAGTAACAGTGTATCTCCTTGTCTGACACCTCTTTCTAATGGGAACTTATTTGTTTCTTAAAGTTGCACACTTGCTGTTGAGTTTTTATAGATGTTATGAGTTAAGCGGATGTATCTATAATCTACTACCTACCTAACCTTGACTATTCCGTCACATTCTATAGTGTCAAAGGCCTTCTGGAAGTCGGCAAATACAAGCATGGTTTTTTCTATCAGTTTTTAGCGATATAAGGTGGTCGTTTGTACCGAAACCTGAACGAAAGCCAGCCTGTTCTATAGGTTGATAGAAGTTCAGTTTATTCTCCAATCTGAGAGTGATGATTCTTGTAAAAAGCTTATACAGATGAGGGAGTAGACTTATGGGTCTGTAGTTCTGGATATCTGTAGGGTCACCTTTTTTTATAGATTAATATCATTAATACGTTGTTTCATTCGCTTAAGATTATGCTGTCAGACAGACATAAATTGAATAGTTTTTGTATTTTCTCAAGAAGAAGCTCTCCTCCCATCTTGACAGCGTCGATCACTATTCCATCTTCTCCAGACGATTTTCCATTTTTCATCATTTTGAGTGCATTTTTAATTTCGTCCATGACAATCTTTGGCATGTCCTCTTCTCTTCTCTGTGTCTCTAGGTGTATCCTATATTCTTTGCTGACTTTTATACAGCTCTCTCTAAAACTCTTCCACTACCGTGAGAATTTCTGTCTGATGCTTTTGTATTTCAGTTTCATGATTTCTTTTCTGCCATTGTTTATCTTTCGTCTGGGAACTCTTAAGCTTTTATTTTGTTTGATTGTTTGTTAAATGTGCTCTTCATTGTATTGTCTTATGTCCTTCCGAATACTTTTGGCAATCTTTTTGTTTATAGCTCTTACTTCTTGTGGTTCTGGGTTGTTACAATTTATTTTCCTTCATTGCTTCATTAATGTTTTCAAGTCAAGTCAAGTCAAGTCAATCGTTAAATTCCCGCCGAAGGCGGGAGGCCGTTTTAAGCTCCTCGTGGAGCTTCTTCAGCCTCATTAATGTTTTAGTGTGAAGGCGGATTTTACTGTCTTTTCCTTGCCTTGGACAATGTTCGTTGATTACTTTTGCTAGTGTTTCTGTTATTGTCTATTTAGTTCATTTCTTTCTATTGCCTCTGTGTTCTCCAGTGTTTCAGTTATTGCTTTCTCGAATTTTGCTATGTTTTCTGGGTCTTGCCAATTTTTCTTTGTTTTTGTTTGGACCATTGGCGTTCTTTCTTTTTTAGTGTTTATATTATCGAGGTTCTCACCAGCCTATTATTGCTGCCGACAGATATTTAGTTCAGCACTGTAACGTCGGTGACAATTGATTTCTTGTCAGTTATAATGAAGTCTATTTCATTCTTTGTTTTACCATTCGGGCTCATCCAAGTCCATCCTTTGTTGCTGGCTAGAAGTATTATAAAGAGTGATGCAGGTACTCGCTGTCTGGCCTAGTCGGTCTCAGAGGAAACTGTTGCTGCGTCAACTTCCAGTCCCCCGCCGACAAGGCCGCCTTCGCAATGCACAAAAGCACATTGCTGAGCGCGTCCACATTGTAACCGACTTTGCGGGCGTTTCTGTACACTCAGTGAGCATCGTGGATGGCGAATTTGGCTTCTCAGAGGTGTGATAAACCTAAAACAGAGAGCATGTCGCCTGCAGGGTGGAGAACTTAATAGACTATTCCGAACACGGGGGGTTCTGAACTAGGATTTGTCGAATGGTGTGAAAAGGGACGGTTGGCTTGTTTGATACCTGATTACCGGGTTTGTCATCTGGGTCATATTAGGATTAGATTTCATCTTTTACCGCTCCGTTAAATTTTTCAAAAAAAAATACAACATTTAATCTTGTCACGCCGTCTTTTAGTGCCGTCTCAGGAGAGTTTAAAACAGTAAATCGATTTTATTCTGTTTTACGATGCTTACATAAGCCTGCACCAAATCAGTTTGTTTTAAAAAAATGCGCATAAACTCCAATTTCAATTTTCATAATAATGACTAACTATTCCCAATTATTCTGATTTTGTGTCACTCTCCATAACAAGTTGATTTGGCAAACCTGAACAAATCTCCGGAGATGAAACAACAGCATCCGTTTCTAACTTATGTTGGCATTCAAATTTTAATAATTCTATGATCAATAGAACCGTGTCTTCCGTTCTTCCAGCACGCTAAGGATTATCAGTCGTGTTATTCCCTTTTTACCTTCCTTAAGCAAAGCTAAATGGCGATCTAACTTTGTTTCACATCAGTGAAAGCTATTCCGAGCTATCTTCTCAAGGAATTGTTAAGAAACGTTATTACAAGAAAATGCATTTCAAAAATACGATCGGAGGATGCTGGTAACATTTTCTATTAAGATACAAAAACAAATCAAGGATTAAAAAAACCGATGTGAAAGATCAAGCCTAGAAAAGAAATCTGAAATTAAGTCGGTTTTTTACAATATTAGTGTCGTGATTAAATGAAGTAATGTGCTCAGAGATTTCGCAAGAAAATAATTTCTTTTAACATCTTTTGTTATTATTAGTGATAAATAGAGAATAAAGAAGTTTTTACGGCAGTTCATTCGGCAAGGAAAAAACTGAGTTAAGGTGACTCTGCAAACCTAAGTAACTCGAAGATGCGGTCAGGGTTGGCAAACAAGAAGAAGTGCTTTAAAAAGCAGATCGTCAGGAAACATAAAGCCATGGACGGAAAATAAACAATGAAGTTGCGAGATTAAAAACAAGTTTGTCTGGCTAGTTGCTCTGATAAAGAACTCTACATACCAAAATATTGAATCAAAGACAGTAATTTAAAGTTATTTTCAGCAAACTTAACATCACATCAAACCTAAGAAAACCTGCAAATAACAAACACCGATAAGCCTCGGCATCTGTGCTAGAGCAAAAGCAAAATTGGCATTGAATTAATGATCTTAACCAAAGAACATAAATGTTACACCATTTCAAATTTAAAAATCCAAACCGAACCCAAAACAAGCACAAAAGCTCCAGATCAAAAACAGTCCCTTAAGGTTATTTCCAAAGAATGCTGTACGAAATTCGGACTCCAGAAAACACTGATCGTGCAATCCCTTAAATATCGATCAACCAACAAGGTAAGTCAGCTGGTCCTTCGGAAAAAGTTGATACGAAACCAACAACCTTGAGCGTAAAATAAAAATAAGCGTTACAAGTTAAAGTTTTGAAAGGAACCAAAACAACGACTAAAATACCAGTATGAGAACGGAAGACAAGGTATGTCAAACTGGGGCCCTAAGGAAACTTCCAAGTCACAAACCTTGATAAATATGAAGAAGGCCGTTAAAAATCGGATCTCCAAGACTGATAGATGTTTAGGTGAGGATTGACGCAAAAGAAAGAAATTGAATTACAAGACCTACTCGACTCCAACCTAATCTTTCTCTAAACCTTCGTTAAGGCTAAAAAATTCTTAAGTAGCAGACCTTATACTTTAATAGTTCTGCTAGAGATTAGACAACCATCCCCAGTAACGATTTAAACTGGCAAAATAGAGTAAAAGTTTTGAAAAGATATTGACATGAAGCTAACCTTGAACAGAAGACGTAGCTACTCAACAGGACTAAAAACTGCTAATGGTATGATCAACAAACAAAGAACCCAATCAAAAGGAATAATCTGGGGCTATTTTCAAGAAACATCTAGCTTAACTGAGAATCGGAAAAAACGTTCAAACCTCATCAACTGACCAACTCCAAGAATGGTGGAATCAATGTGTCCCTTCAAAGCAAGAGTTGGTAAAAAGAACAGGCATTCTGGAGTTTTACATCGAAACCAAAAACGACAAGAGTTTCCAAACAAAAACAATTATTTTAGGTTATTTTCAAGCAAAACGCTAGACTAGCAAAATGGGATAAACAAACTTTCAGATAGGTTGGGTCAACCATTCCGATTAAAAATAATACGAAAGTTAGAAATTCCCAAATTGGAACTGTTAGAAGAAATTCAGAATGACAAAATTAAAAAAAGTCTAAGAGTGTAGAACGTCATGGCAAAATGAGGGCCCTAGTAAAAAATGTTCAAATTGCAGAGACCATAACACACTTGAAACTGAGTTAGAGATCAGATGGCCAATTAACGCATAAGGCGCCATCAAAGCTGAAGAAAACAGAAGAAATCCTCAGCAAAATATTTCTTGATAGCAAACACAAACGATAATCAAAGCATGAAACCTAGAACTCAATTATTTAACGTAATTCTAGGAAGGTTTCTAAATTGAGGCTATTGGTGAAGCTGAAACAGGAAACCCTTTGTTCAGAAATGACAAAGAACCAGTTTCAAGAAATGGAACTAGAAGAATCGTGGGAAGAAATAAAGAGAGTAACATCTAAAACAAAAGAACAGCATTTAAGGACAGAAGGGAAACGACAGGCTAAGAAACGGTGGATGCCACAAGACATTTTAGACCTGATAGAAGAACGTCGACTAGTAAAGCACAAAGACTTAGGAAGAACATAAGGGAAGCAAAAGAACAATATATGACAAAGAAGTGCAAGAAAACAGAAGACCTTAACAGCAGACACGACACGTTTAACGTACACAAAAAGATTAAAAAAGCTACTGGCAGATATAAAAAACAAGTTCTAGATACCATCAAGACCAATGATGGCGAACTAGTGATAAAAATAGAGAGAAAGTTCAAAGTGTGGCAAAAATATATTGAAAAGTTATTTGAAGACACAGAAAGACCGCAAAGGGAATACTTCCCTGAAACAGAAGGATCCGAAATAACGGAATCAGAAGGTTGCCAACAAAATAACTAAAAGTGGCAAAGCTCTTGGCCCGGATGAGATCCCCGTACATTTCTAAAGCCTATGGAAGAAAATTGTATCCAATTGCTAATGGCATTTGTGACCATACCTAAAAAGTCTCACCCCCGGAATTGCGAAGACTTTAGAACGATTAGTCTCATGAGCCACATCTTAAAGGTTTTCTTAAAAATCATTCACGCGCGAATTTGCGAAAAATGCGAGACAAATATGAGTGATAGTCAGTTCGGGTTCCGCAATGGTCTTGGTACACGAGAAGCTCTGTTTGCCGTTCAGGTACTCTTCCAGCGTTGTAGGGATGTCAATTGTGACGTATTTGCGTGTTTTTTAGATTATAAAACGGCTTTTGATCGATGTCAACAGGAAAAAATGCTAACAACGTTGAAAGAGGTAAGCATTGACTCAAAGTACATCAGAATTATTACTAATTGGTACTGGGGGTAAAAAGCGGCCGTACGAGTGGGCGATCAATTCATACGCTCCGTAGCGTTATAGCGGGGAGTTAGGCAGGGCTGTATGCTGTCACCTACACTATAATCTCTATGCAGAACACATCTTTAGAGATGCATTGCGAGGAGTTATAATTGGTATTAAGATAAATGGCGAAATGATCGATAGTATACGTTATGCTAACGATACGGTACTAATAGCACATAACTTTGGCGATCTCCAACAGCTGCTAGACACTGTCAATGCACAGATCGAGGAATCCGGCCTAGAGTTGAATGCTAAAAAGACAAAATTCAACAACAAACAAATAATCTCACGGTTAACGGTCAAACAACTGAACGTGTCAAAAACTTTGTATACCTAGGTACCGTAATGTCAGAGTATTGGGATCACTCCATTGAGATTAAAAACCGCATTGAAAGAGCCAGAGATACCTTAATTAAAATGAAACCTTTCTTGTCCAATAAAGATCTAAGTCTAGAACTAAAGAAAAATATAGTGAAAAGCTATGCATTCTCCGTGCTTTTGTACAGAGTAGAGAGTTGGATCATGTGGAAGAATACTGAAGACCGAATTAGGGCTTTCGAAATGTGGGTATTTCGTAGAATTCTCCAAATCGCTAACATTCAAGTACCCCAAAGAATGAAATGCCAACCCGAGATAATGACGGCAGTTAAGAGACGGAAGCTTGAATATCTTGGGCACGTCATGAGAAATGGAGAAAAATATCGTCTTCTACAAAATACCATACAGGGAAAGGTTGAAGGAAAAGAGGTCCTGGCAGAAGAAGAATTTCGTAGCTGGCAAATCTATGCTAATGGTTTAAACTTACCTCCGCTGTGTAGCAAGCAAAGTCCGCATCGCCACGATAATCGCGAACATCCGGAACGGATAAGGCAGAGAAAGAAGAAGGTGAAACAGAGCAAACTTCATAGAAGTTGGACAGCCAAATTAGAAGTGTTACGATGTGGTAAGAAAAGGAGAAATGGGCATCCATAAAGGTAATTGGTGTAGAGGCTAACAATCCTAACCAGAAGATTAGAACGTTCAAGAATTTCATAACCATCAATTGAAATTTGTACGCTAAAAAGATTAATAGTAACAAGAAAAAATTGTAACGGTCCCAAATTAAAACCCTGTGACACACCCAGTTATTATAAATATATATTCGCAATATAAAAGACTTACAGTTTAATGTTAGAAACACAATTTTAGCATTTTCTCTAAACCATACAAACTTTTACAACCTTCTGCCGTTTATTATTACTCACGTCTAAAATAACAGTACCAACTAGATTTTTAAGTTGCAACATTTTTTCAAGTATAATTTGTAAATTTCAAAAGTGGTTTAAAATGATATAAGACTCACCTACACTCGCAGTAAAATGAAAAAATTTTGGTTTCTTGACATTATTTTCAATTGAGAAGGTCATATTTAAATGGTTCCGTTGTGATTTGTACTTCTTTATTTAGAAAATCTACAGCAGTTAATGAAGCACTTAAATTTAAGCATCACTTACGCCTAAACAGGATCTGGCTTCTACATATTGCAGCATTATTCTTCTGTTTTGGTTTGCTCGGTAAAAATTATTTCCACTTCTAATTTAATTATAAAACATAATCAATAAGTTCTTTACGTTTAAGATACAACGTCTAACGTTACTGGAGCACGGTGAATATACATACAAAGGGGGTTTTCTTTCTTTAATGAAAAAAATTAAAAACAAATTAGCACATACCTTAATGTAAAACTCTGACGTCAAGCCATTCTCCACTATAGGATCAGGGTTACTAAACGTAAACGCACGGAAAAACCACATTTGCTTCACCTTCCACACATTAATAATAAACGAAATTGTATAAAAGAAGAAACGGACGCAACTTCTACTGTTAGAGTTCTAATGTTTTATGGTGTTTGCATAAAAATAAGTTATTTCCCAAGATAATAACACATTTTCTTATTTCTGCTTACAGTATATTACGTAGATAATTCCACAAACTAATAATAGTAAAGAACATAAATATAAATTGTTTAGTAGAGTAAATAAAATATTAAAAAGAACAAACAATAGAGAAACTATGGTAAAACATTAAGTATTATTTCGTGTAGTTGACATCATTAGCGTAAAAGAGAATTGGGGTGCTTTTCTAATGGTACAATGAACTGTGTTAAAACAGATCAAGACACTTACTTTCGAAGTGGTAGCTACTACTGTTCTATATCGAAGTGAGACGACAAGTTTCTTAGATGCAAAAAATAAATTAGAAATATGACAGCAATTCAGCTAGATAGATGCGTTATGAAAAATCTCCATAAGAAAGTAAAAGAGAATTAATAAGGGGTTAAAAGCCATTCCTGGTAAAAGCCATACAGATATCAATCAGGTCACAGGTACAAAGGTAGCTGTGGTTTCATCACTTGGCCTCTCTATACAAACATCTATGGGAAAAAACTAAGTTTAGTCTCTTTCTTACAGTTTTCAGCAACGAAAAGAATTTATTTAATATCCAAATACATAAGAAGAGTTGAATATGACTATCCTTTGTTAGTTCATGCCAAACAAGTGTGTCAATGTGATAGTAGGCCTTTGCATAAAGCAAAGAACACATAACATTGGTATCATGAGAAACTGCCAGACTTTATAACAGCTTAAGAATGGTCGTCTCACTCGGGCACACAGACGTTGAAGAACAGTCAAGTAGAAGGCGCTATACACTGTTTGGCCTTGCAGTACAAATGCTTTGTGGACCACACCTTGTTTATAAAAAAGAAAACAAATCAGCATCGTCTTGATTTGGGAACGCGACATTCGAGCTTTCTGTGGAAGCCCTCTCCTCTCCTCTACCCATTGCTTTCTCTGCCGACGGGTTTCTGAATCGTATTTAAAGACACAACTTTCGTCTCCCGTGATAACAGTCGACAACCGGCCGTCGCTTTCAATGCGCTCAAAGAGGTCCTGACAAATCGAAAGACACAACTCTTTTTGTTCGCACGTCAACATTTTCAGAACGAGTTTAGCGCATCTGTAAATTATCGTGTAACATCTGGCGAAGAGTTTTCTTGTTGATACCGAGTTCAACCGACAACATACGAATCGTTAGTCGACGATCAGCGGCCACTAACGCGCGCAAACGTTCGATGTTGTGGTCGCTACGCACCCTGGCTCTCGTCTTCTTCTTCTGCTTTGAAACGGCCAGTCCACTAGTACAGGCTTGCTTGTAATAGACATTCGTCGCTGTATCATGCTTCAGTGTTTTTAGAATTTCGGCCGGTTTGTCGCCACATTTTCCGACACGAGGTCACTACCGAACTTCAGAAATTTTTATACGACGAAGTACGCGACCAATCGCCATGAACCTTCGTACACACATACTAAAGTTTACGTTGCTGTGATAAGGAAGACGCGCTAAACAAGAATTCTAGTGACCGAAGGCTAGTCTTTTTATCCTGAAATCAAATATGATGAAAACAAAATTCAAATATTATGGCCTGAGAGGATTTTTACCCGAAAAATCTTTGGGGCAATCTAATAGACGGAATTATTCCTGGAGCAGCTAAGACCTTCTTCCTTAAGAGAGCTTTCGATAACATGAAGTCGAGTCAATAGCGCTCAACTGCATAACTTGTTTCCTTTTTTTATTTTTAAGTAGAATAACTAGGCTAATTCTGACCCAACAAACTAAGCACCTTTGAAGCAATCTAACAGACGAATTTTTCCAAAACAGCTTCAAATGCCGATGAAGTAGTCGCGATGCAGTTAAGACCTCCTTCTTTTAAAGAGCTTTCGATAATCTGAAGTCGAGTTAATAGCGTTCAACTGCATAACCTTTTTGTTTAATTTCTTAGTAGAACAACTAAGCTAATTCTGACCCAATAAACCGTCCAAACGACCTTGACCTTGAGATAACCTTACAAATACCCGAAGGGCTTTTGAAGCAACCTGACAGGGTTCCCAGTGGTTTGCTACAATAAAATCTCCTATTTTTCCAGGTTTTCCGCTTTTACATAAGTTTCCAGATTATACATTTTACATTTTCGGCATTTTTGAATTACAAACTATACAGTGTGTCCCAAATTTAGGGCTCATCATTGAGATTTCGGCAACGGGAAGAAATAGGAAATTGGTTAAAGTAGAAAAAAGTTACCTATTTTGGAGATTAGTTTACTAATGTTTTTGTATATTCAAAAAAGTTCACGGCTTACTAGATATATGCTAAAAACAACATTATCCTATTTTCTTGGAAGTGGAATACCTTAAGAATGCACAAAGATAGAAAAGAACGGTAAAGACGGGATTTTAGACAATCGAGCAAGCACAAAAAAATCATTTTCGCGATCGTTTTGACTCTCACTTCGGCGATGGAACGAAACGCCATTTTTTTCTTAATAGAACGCCTTCTTGATTTTTACATTGGTGAATAGCACGTTTTAAATGTTAGGCAAAAAACACGATAAGTCCCCATCGATTCAAGTAATTCAAAATCAAAGGTCACAAATATTGTTTTTTTGCGGATATCTCGTTTCCTATTGATCGGACGCTAATTTATTATTGTTCTAAGTTGAAACTTGACAATTGCATACAAGGAAATTCTCTACAAAACATGTCTGGTGCATTTTCTACATAACAGCAGCCGTTCTTACGTTACACGCCTGAAAAGACGTCATTATCAGTGGCCTATAGCCCAAGGGAGTATGGGGAAAAAACCTTTACAGAGAATGTAACGAATATCAATGTTTTTCAGTTCAACTCAATGATATTTTAATTCCTTATATTCCTGGGCTACTAATTCTACTTCTTCGGATGCCCTCTCCTCGTCGCGTCGGTGGTTGGCAATCATTATGGCTATTCTAATCTTGGACGTAGCTGCTCTGAAAAGTTTCCTTGATGTACATCCATACCAATCTCTCAAGTTGAGCAGCCACGATATTCTTCTTCTGACAACTCTTCTTCTGTCTTGGATTTTACATTGCATGACCAGTCTTAACATGGTGTATCTTGATCCTCGTATTATATGAGTATGTCCAAGATATTGCAATTTTCTGGTTTTAATTCTGCGTATAATTTCCATGTCTTTGTTGATTCGTCTTAAGACTTCGGTGTTCGTTACTCTGTCCGTCCATGATATTTTTAGGGTTCTCTCGTATACCCACATCTCAAACGCCTCCAATTTTGTGGTGGTTGCTGCATTAGGTGTCCACGTTTCCACTCCATAAAGGAGAGTTGTAAAGACGTAGCACTTTGCCAGTCGAACTCTTAGCCCCAATTTTCATTTTAATAAAGTTAGCTCGCGCTTTCTCTATTCGTTGGAAGAATTAGTCATTGTGCCAAGATAATATATTTATCGACTTGTTCTATATTCCTTCGTGTTATTTCGGCGAATTATTATATTCGCGCGGCAGATATTGAAACATTTTCACCTGTTGTTAATTATTTTATGTAGTGTGCAGGTAAAATTGGATGGACTGTATAAATTAAATTAAACTTTAAAACCTTTCAATACATTTATTTTGATATGAAAAGAATTACAACACTGCATAATGAGAGCTGGAACACAACTACTATTTTATTACGTCTTCTAATAAAAAAAATGGCAAGACATGGTCATGCCTATCATAAAAATGTTGTAAAAATATAAAATAAATTTTATAGACTTAAAATATTTTCTAAAGTATGAACTCATTGTTCAGTCATTAAAAAAAATGTTAATGTTTTTAACACCTGTGTTGTTTTTAAATAAAAAACAAACTGGCGGTTTGTAAAAATACTTGCGGCTGACACCAACGGTTCGCGCGGTGACAATGTGAAAGCTGCCCTTTTGAAAATAAAATATACGAGGTCTGTTCAAAAAGTATCGCGAATTTTGTGTTTTTTCAAAAACTATTTATTTATTCATGAATATCTATTTTGTCCCCTTCAAAGTAATCCCCATCAGATATTATACACTTGTGCCAACGTTTTTTCCAATCCTCGAAGCACTTCAAAAAATCATTTTTTGTGATCTTGTTCAGCTCCTCCTTCGATGCCGTCTTTATCTCCTCAATCGTAGCGTAGCGTCGTCCTTTCATGGGCCTCTTCAGTTTCGGGAACAAGAAAAAGTCACAGGGGGCCAGGTCTGGGGAATACGGTGGCTGCGGCATCATTAGTGTGTTGTTTTTGGCCAAAAATTGGCGCACAAGCAACGATGTGTGAGCAAGGGCGTTATCATGGTGCAAAAGCCAATTTTTGTTCTTTCACAAATCCGGGCGTTTCTGGCGGATTGCTTCGCGCAAATTGCGCATAACTTGCAGGTAATATTCCTTATTGACCTTTCTACCCTGTGGCAAGAACTCATGATGCACCACGCCCCTGCAATCGAAGAAAACTGTAAGCAAAACCTTCACATTAGACCGAACTTGGCGCGCTTTTTTCGGTCTTGGCTCGTGCGGCAGCTTCCAGTTATGACCCACTAGAGCAAATTTGGGTCGTCGCAGACAGAGTCCAACAGCCCCTTAGCAATGTTAATGCGATGCTGTTTTTGGTCGAAATTGAGCATGTTTGGTACAAATTTCGCGGCGACCCGTCTCATGCCCAAATCATTGGTAAAAATCGAATGGCACGAGCCAATCGATATGTTTAGGTCCTCAGCAACTTCTCTAACGGTGATTCGACGATTGGCCAATACTATTTTCTTCACTTCATCAATGTTTTCGTCTGTTGTTGACGTGCTCGGGCGTCCGGCACGCTCTTCGTCGTTCACATCTTCTCGGCCCTCTGAGAACATTTTGTACCACCGATAAACGTTGCTTCGGTCCAAGGTAGCTTCACCATATGCCACAGTCAACATTTGGAATGCGTCCGCGCACTTAATTTTGTTTTTCACACAAAATTTGATACACATTCTTTGATCCATTTTTTGGAATAGACAAAAATCGAAGACGAGCCAAAACACGTCCAAGCAAAACAGCTGTCAAAAATTAACTGAACATTCAAAATGGCCGAACTTGTCGGCATAAGTGAGGGACATGAGTACCAAACGCCACAAAAAATCGAAAATCGAATATACGTAACCCGCGGAAATTCAAAATTCGCGATACTTTTTGAACAGACCTCGTACAGACTGCGGGGAGATAATAGTAGGCGGTAAAAATACGCTCGTCTGAAACAGTACTAACAATGTAGGCATAATGGCAAGCAATTTTACCCACTCTGCAGACTTCACCTTATTGTAGGAAAATGATTCCAATTGCATTCACATTAAGATTCTTGCACATGTCAATATAATCTCTTTGTTTACATCAGGAATATGAATACGACCTTTACGAATATACCACGCAAACCAGATGCATCGCGTACCAGAAACGGGAAAACACGGGTAATTTCAAACACACAGTTTGAACTTTTTCCTGGCTTAGATTCATTTTTTCCAACTATTCTAGGTTTTCCCTGACCATTTTCTATTCCCTGACATTTGCAGGTTTTTCCGGTTTTCTAGGTCGCTGGGAACCCTAGCAGCTGTGCCTTTGGTTAACAAGAAATTGGAACTGGTATAATTTTTATAAGCATCGAGTAGTATACGGATCAAAATAGACTTAAAATATGTTGAGAGATTATAATTCTTTTAATCAATTTAGTTAATTGAAACAGTAGTAGCAAAATAGCAGCAGCGATATTTGCAAATACATGACTACATTACTTCAAAATCCTCCAGATTAAGCTAGTTATAATATTAATTAAGATCATACGTCTCTCTACGTTTCCCAAAACAAGTCAAATTTCAATTTGAAGCGTAAAACCTGGTTTATATCAACTAAGTGCACTCATACGGAATTATATTTTATTTGAAAAATTATTTAAGTACGAGTTCATGAACTTGACTGATAAGTTAAAAATTATACTTTTATTAGAGATAAGAAACCAAAATAATTTTATATTTGCTATCGCTGCTGCTGTCGCTAATGTGGTTGAAGTGAACTTGCAAACACCTTTTATGAGTTCGACAGACAAATACCACAGAAACACAAGCGAGGGGGTCGTCATCTTATTGTTTGAGTATGTAATATATCGCGATCATCAGGCCGTAGTATCTAGTACGAAACTGTTAAGAAGGACAAAATCTACATAACTGAAGATTTTTAACAAAGTCTAGGCTTTGAAGTTTATAAAGGTCATGTAACTGAAAAAGATTGCGACATAATCGTATTATCTGAAACATGGTTGCCACTGAAAATTACAGACTATTACTATTCCAAACATTAACTCTGTCTTGAATGAATTAGAAATGTTAGCGCTCACATCCCAAACTAGCCAGCATTAGTGGGAACTTGTCCAGCACTAAGAGGCTGTTTGGCATTAAATAGCATACAAAGATTGTTATTGTTGCTCGTTGATGGTGAGTATACGCGGCTACCCAAAGTGGGACCTCTGAATACAGAAAGCAAACACCGACGGGAATAACTAAGGTGTGTAAAACAGCGTTTAATAATTGGCAAATTACCCAAAGCATAGACAAGAAGACTCTTGATAAATATTCATGAATTTCCTTATTAGTTGATTTAATGGTTTGATTTTTGCACATCATCCTGCGTTTTTTTCCCTATAAATTTTACAAATTGTAAATATTATTATTATGTCAAGTTTTTCATTAGTAATAAAGTCATTATCTAATTAATTTTAAAAATTGATCACCTCACGGCTGGATTCGAACAAAAAATTAATTAAAATAAAACTACTTAGATAGATCTCATTAATTAGTATTAGTAAATGAATTAGGTAAGTATCAAAAACTTGACACATAAAATTTACAATTTAGAAATTGATACGTTTTTGTATTTTAATGCTGCAGGCAATAAGTTTCATAAAATAGAAGCAGTCTTGGTTTATCTGGTTCTGTGGACCTTTAGTTGTGAGAAACTCTTCAGCCATGGAAGAAATCAAATGTGGGTTTTTGGTAGCGCTCGTAAAAGAGAAACGCAATACCTGGTTGGAGTCTAAAATAAAAGTTGGGACTCTTTACGTTCTATTTTTTCAATCCACAAGATATTTGTGTTCATTGAAGTTTATCTGTTAAAAATAAAGTTGTTTCTAAATCGAGAAGAGATTTATTACACTGCAAAGCATGGTCCTTCGAGCCGGATGAAGAGATGGGTAAACTAAAATGAGATGTAGTGAAGACGAAGACGTGCACGTGGTTTAGAAGTGCAGTTGGCCAACGCAAACACACCGCTCATTGTAATAGATTCGAGAAACCAACCTGCAGGTAAGATTCCGTTGCATTTTGTCTTTCCTTAAAGAGTTTTGCTTTATCACAACATCTAAATACTTTTTGAAAAGTGTAATTTTGGTGAATTGAGCCCTGTTTTACTGTTACTTATTTGATGGTAAATTTTCTTAATATCCATTTCACCTGAAGAGATACATGCATCATTTGTGTGATCAGAATGCTTCAAATCAATAAATGGCCCAACTGAAGACTTTCTACAAGCTCTATTTTAGCAACGGTAGATTGACAGATAAACAATAACTGAAAACGATATTTTAAAAGTTCATTTTAGAATTAATTTTTATTAATCTTACCACTTACTTTAAAACTAATAAATGGAAAATTGTTGTAATTCTTAAAACAATTGTTTTTGTTGTTTAAATGTAAACAAATGTCAATTTGAAAATTCAAATACGTTTGACATTTCCGAAACAGCTCGGGCAATCACGTCTACTGTTTCTAGTGTTATCCTTGTCATACACCTTCTACCAAAATGGAATCCTAACGGTTCAATCTGTATCTCTTTTTTCAATATACATTTTACATAGGTGCGTGTTGTCTTTGATTAAAAACAAATCTGCGGCGCATGTATCTCTTTACGTGAAATAGATATTACTTATAATACGAATGTATTCATCACACACAATAAATCAATTACATAAGTGAATTGAAGTTTGTAGAATTACAAAAAAAGATTTTAGAAAAAAGTGCGACATAAGTAAATCGTTACTTAGAATCCACTAGTGCAAATTAGGAAGTTGCATAGGAAACCTCGTGGAAAAGATGCAATAACACTTTATTTTTATGTGCCTTAGAACCAATGAAAAAAAATAGACTTTGATAGAAATTCGTAGAATGATCGACACAGTTTCAAAGAATTTAAATGCATTAGGCCCGTTAAAGCAACCAACACCTAGATGAGATAATTTAATAAATTTTATTGTAGCAGAAAGATTAGACAACCTGGGATGAAATTCAAAAACGTTTTTTGAAAAGTTGCGCAGATTTATTATAAACTTTGAAACAAAAATGATAAGTATATGTTTAAATTGTTTAAAAGCGGAGCATTTTAGTAAACATTGCCGATTAGATCAGCGTAAGAAGCATAGGTTACAGCATAATACACTTAGTCATCTTGAAAGGGGGAATAAAGCTCTAAAGAATGAGGACCACACAGCTCGTGCTTTGTTAGATTACGGTACTCAATCCAATCTTATCACTGAAAAGGTTTATAAAAAAACTCGCAAAGGAAACCATTAATTTTACGACTAAAGACATCGGAAGAAATATTTCAGTTCGAATTATTTTCAGCAAACAAAAATGTTTAATTTTGCAAGAAATCACGTGTTTCTGAATTCACACATTAAATAGGACACAAATCCAAATTCCGCACAATGCAATAATAATCGATTCTCAATACTGCAAACCATATAAGATCGATTTATTAATTGGTGTGAAACTGTACTATAGTTTGTTTTGCGTCGGACACATAAAGTTAGAATGTAATTTGATTCTACAAAAACCAAGTTAGGATGGGTACTTCTAGTAGAAGTAGTAGAAGTAGAAGTAGTAGCGAAACACATTAAGCAAAGACCACCAAGTAGGCTGATAACGGTCGATTTGTATTGTTGTATCGAATGTTTGCATGATTCACACAAACTCGCTGTTCAGCGTTTTAAATATATACATCAAAAACGAATGCAGTAGATTTATCAACGAATACAAGAAAATGAGATATCTGTCAGAGTGATAAGAAAAGATAAAGGTAATGTAGAACATTTTATGCCATGCCATGGCGTTTTAAAGAAAGGCAGTCTCACTAAATCGCTAAATGATGTTTACATCCCATGTATTGAATACATTCATAAGTAATTATGTAACGTAAATTCAAATCGCAAAAGGTAAATGTGAACGGAGGTAATTTCCTCCAAAGAAAAACCACGCAGATCTATTATCTATCAGGGAGTGTTTTTCCTGGGGAAATTCCCACTCCGAGTTAGTGGTTGGCCTAAACAAACTACAAATTGGAAAGTTACCGGAAAATAAAAACAAATCAAAATGTTTGATTTCAAAGAAAAATGGATTTGTTTCTGTTTGATAGATAAATAAAAAAGTCACCGCTAAGATGGTAAGATTCTTCAAAAATTGTAAAAGAGATAACAGCAATCATTTAAATTCACAGTTCCTTAAGAGAATTAGATGACGAAATTGTTTGCTTGGTCATAATTAATCAAATTTCTCAAAGAAGTTACTTACAAAACAGAGAGTCTTTGAGTAGGAAATGTTCAATTTTAGCCCTAAACCTGTTTCTAGACGAACGCGGCATACTGAGATCTACCCATCTTGATATCTCACAAAGACCCAATAATAAAACAAATCTTTAAAAGTAAACATCGCAAGTTCCCAGTGATTAGTGCCAAGTGTGATCTATTCTTGTAACGTGTCTAGACTTGTAAACCAAACTAAAGAAAGAAACCGTAGATAGGAAACTTACCAAATGTTATGTAAGTCTATCTGCATGTTTCGCAACTAACGCAATATATCTTAAACTAGTATATAATCCATCCAAGATCTACTGAAGCAATGGTAATTCTAACGAAAGGCACTACTCGAGTGCTATACGCGAGAAAATGTGCAATGAAATTTCATTCCATCGCAATCTCCTCATTTTGGAGGCCTGTAGAAGGCTAAAGTAAAGTCTACCAAATACCACTTTATGAAAGTTGCTACATATGCTAGTTTGACCTTTAAGGAAACGTATTCACTTCTTGTGCAAGCAAAATCAATATTAAATTTCGTCACTCTTGACTCCCCCTCACTTCTCGTAAATGTTCCGGATCCAGATGTCACTTATCAGCTGAGAGAAAGATTTTCTATGTATTAAAGGATGGAGCAGATTCGTCAACACTTTTGAAAATGCTTGAGCTTCGATTGCATCAGTGAACTGCAGCAGCGAGTAAAATGGAAATCGTCTAAGAATTAATTCGCGCAACTATTAAAATTACAGATATAGCGCTTTAAAACGGTGTTTTTCCAAATTACTTTGTTTATAAAACTGAGTTTTCAAGTTTAGAGGCATGTTGTGATTCTAATTCATGTTAGAACTCTAAGATGTACTTTTAGTCTTTTTAGATGTCATGTGATTGGTTCATTTCATCTCAGAATTCACGGTTTTCTTAAACTCTCGGAAATGAGATTTAATTGGAACGTTTATAACAATTCGTAGACGTTGCGGAAGGATTTTACAAATTCCTACATTAAAAATATAAAAATATAAAACGTACATTCCACTTTTGTTCTTATAATCATGTATGTTCGTATTTAGCACTCTTAAGATCAAGACAAAAGACCATAGCAGGTGACCTACGAAAGGGTCTAGTAGAATTCGTGTTCATAATAATAATAAGAGACGAGAAAATCCTACTTTGGGCCACCATAGTCTGACCCGTATCATATTTATCGTTCTCAAGAAGTTTAATAGAAAACGAAACCACCACAGGTAGCCTGTGAAATATTTAGTTCTTTTAGAAGCTTGATGGACAGTGACGACCAACCACAGGTGACCTGATTGGAGCGTAGCCTAGATTGTATTCGTATTTGAAATTCTTAAGAAACTTGATAAAAGAGGAAACTCGAGCTTGGGTGGTAGAGACAGGTTGCTATGTCACCCAATAGGTGTCACAAAGTCGGCCTTCGCTCTCCATTAACCTTCTAAAAGAGCTAAATATTCAAAGGCCACCTACAATGACCCAAAACTCATTGTCCTTCTTAACTCCTTTAGAAAGCTGATGAAGGGTGAAGTCCGACTCTATTACCGTAGAAGGTTGATGGAGGGCAAAGCTTGACTATGGTCCACCACAAGTAGTCCGACCTATGTTCGGGTTTAGCATTCTTAAGAAAGTCGATAAAAGGCCAAGTCCGGAAATTTAGTTCTTTTAGAAACCTGATGGAGAGCGACACTCGACCTTGTGCCATCACAGGTGACGCGTTGGGGGCATAGCCCGGCCTATGTTTGTTTCTAGATTCTTAAAACGGTCAATTAAAGGTGCTGTAGGATGAGGTGCTATGTCATTCAATAGGTCACCTGCAGGTCTCAAAGTCGACCGTCGTCTTCCCTCGGCCTTCTAAAAGAGCTAAATTCAGAGAAAAACTACAGACGGAACCAGTACAAAACACAATAGAAAAAAGACGATTAAGATGGCTAGAGCATGTTATGAGAATTGAAGAGAATAGGTCAGTAAGACGAGGGTATAAAGCCAGGACATCCAGACAGAAGAAAAGAGGAAGACCACCAATGACATAGGTAGAAGAAGTCGGGAAAACGGCAGAAAGGAGAGACATCAAGTGGAACGAGGTTCGCCGAAGATCACTGGACAGAAAAGCCTGGAGGGAAGCAGTGAAGAGAAACCTGAGACCGTAGCTTAACTCCACACAGCCTGGCACTCGCAAGGGTAAAAAGGCTTTAGGATTAAGTAAAGTAAGAAAGTAATAAGGTCAATGAAAGACCAACCCTATCCTTGGGCCATCGCAGGTCGATGGAGGACAAAGCTATCACAAGATAGTGAAGTACAACATCCAATCTTGTGCCGCAACATGTGATGCGTTAGAAACGTAGCCCGGGCTGTATTTGTATTTACGGTTCTTAAGAAAATCAATGATGGATGAAATTCAACTATGAACCGCCGTAGGTCGGGTCGATAATATATAATTGCGTAAGTTTAATTTATTCAGATGAAGGATGTTAATATTACGAAGATACTAGAGAGTAATGTCATTTGATAGGACAATCTCTACGACGTTTTGTGAAATCCAAAGGTCTCGCTTATTCTAAATTTAAATGTCCCAAGGTTGACCTCCGCCCACCATCAACCTCCTAAAAGAGCTAGATTTTTTCAGAGACCGCCTACAGTGGCCCAAGG
Source organism: Ignelater luminosus (assembly GCA_011009095.1). Taxonomy (NCBI): domain Eukaryota; kingdom Metazoa; phylum Arthropoda; class Insecta; order Coleoptera; family Elateridae; genus Ignelater; species Ignelater luminosus. The sequence goes on from VTPC01001964.1 coordinate 62,660, forward strand.
TTGAGCTTCACCCTCCATTGATTTTCTTAACTCTCTTAGGAGGTTGATGGAGGGTAAATTCCGACCTTAGACTTGTGAAGGCTGATAAAGGGCAATCACGAGTAGGCGTTGGTGAGCGCGGCCCGTAGCAGTTTGAAAAAAGTCAATGAGAGACCAAACTTGTTCTTAGGTCACCGCAAGCGGCCTGTGGGAAATTTAGTTCTTTTAGAAGCTTGATGAAGAGCGACACCCAACCTTGTGTTACCATTGGAGATGCGTTAGGGACGTAGCCAGGCTTATACTTGCATTTAGGGTTGTCAAGAAGGTCAATGGCAGGTAAAGCCCGACTTTGAGACACTGCAGGTCGGGTCGAATGTCACCCAATAGGCCACCTACGGTGTCCCAAGGTCCGCCTTCGCCCATCGTCAACCTTCTAAAGAAGCTAAATATCCCGAAGGCGACCTACGGTTGCCCAAGGTTGAGTTCAACCTCCCATCGACCTTCGTAACTCTCTTTACGAGGGTGGTCTGAAAAGTTTCCGACCTAACAAAGATACAAGACATTTTTTCTGAAAATTTTTTTTTATTTTTCAACATAGTCTCCTTGTAACTCTACACACTTCTCCCAGCAATGCTCCCATCTCTGTAACCCGTCCAAATAGTACTCGGCATTTTTCTCTGCAAAATAATTGTTCACGAAGGTGATTGCCTCTTCATTTGACGAAAATCTTTGTCCTCCGAGCGCAATTTTTAGATGAGGGAACAAAAAAGTATTGGGGTTAGATCTGGTGAGTAAGGCGGATGGTCAAGCAGTTCAAACCGTAATTCGTAGATTTTCGCCTGGCAACCGCTGAGGTGTGAGACGGTGCGTTGTCTTGGTGAAACAGGATTTTCTTTTTCTGCAAATGTGGCCGTTTTTTCGCAAGTTCTGCCTTCAGCTTGTCAAGTAATGATGCATAGTATGCTCCTGTAATGGTTTTTCCTTTTTGAAGATAATCGATTAAAATAACTCCACGACTATCCCAAAAAACAGTCGCCATCACTTTCCCAGCCGAAAAAACAGTTTTTGCTTTTTTTGGAGCCGGTTCCCCCTTTGCAGTCCACTGTTTGGACTGTATGTATCCAAGTTTCATCTACAGTAATTAATCGGCGCCAAAACTCGGATTTATTTCGCCTAAACTGCGCCAAAAGAGCGTTGGAAATATTCATTCGAACACGTTTTTGGTCTAACGTGAGCAAACGCGGCACCCAACGCGCGGACAGCTTTCTCGTGCCTAAATGTTGATTTAATATGTGACAAACACGTTCTTTTGACATGTTCATAACCTCTGCTATCTCTCTCACTTTAATTCGGCGGTCGTCTAGCACCATTTGGTGAACTTTGGCGATGTTTTCGTCGGTAGTTGCAGTTTTTGGACGTCCCGAACGTTCATCGTCTCCCAAGCTCTTACGGCCACGTTTAAATTCAGCAGCCCAAAATTTCACTATGGTAAATGATGGTGCAGAGTCCCCATACACAGAATCCAACTCGTCTTTTATTTGCGAAGGCATATTGCCTTTCAAAAACAAATATTTAATGACAGCCCGATAGTCGATTTTGTCCATTTTCACAAAAAAACTCACATCAACTCACCCAAACGACTGTTACATAAAAACTGCGCGTCCAAAATGGCTGAAACTTTGGTGAGTAACTGTCAACAGATGAACAACGAAATTCAGTAGCTTTTATTTACGAGTGCTGCCATCTTCACGTTGAGGTCGGAAACTTTTCAGGCCACCCTCGTATAAAGTTGATGGAGGATAAACCGTGACCTGGACACGTATTCGTACTTAGCATTCTTAAGAAAGTCAATGAAAGGCCAAGAGCACCTCTTAACCTCTTAAAAAATTGATGCAGAGCAAAATTTCGCCATTAGGTCACCACGGATCTTGCTACGCCGTCCAACAGGCAGCTTACGTAGCTTGCTGAAGATTTAGTTGATGATGGCCTTAAAATCGATAAGTTTATCGTAAAATCATCTTTGCGAAACTAGGAAATGTAGTTGGAAAATACATCGAGACGATTCGATGGTTTAGCTTTTCACGAATTTGTTAACACCGTTCGTTTGTTGGTACTATTTAACAGTGAAAGAACATTTAATTACGAGATGTACAAGCCCATGCAAATCCCAAGTTGGTGAATCAGATTTTATCAGAATAAATACAAAGATATTATTTGAAGGTCTTGTCATACACATGTAAATTGGTCTTTCGCCAAAAGCTGATCCTCTTCAGAAAGCTTCTCTTTTTTATAAGGTAGATTAGAGAAAGAATGGAACAACATGGTCAATATGAATGTCATTGATCAAGTAACGTATCCTACATCTAGCTATTTATAGATTGTATTTTCCTTTGTCTAACTTAAACCAAATTAAAATTAAACATTTTTTTTATTTTCGGACAATACCTTGAGATCAATTCAAACTCGTTTTGGGCATTCGAGGTTTCTTAGAATGCCTTTTGGTATTAATTAAGTGCCAAAGATTCTACTTCTGACACCATGATATCAACATTTGCAAGTATCAAGATTAAAACTATTTAATCTGCTATTACAATAATTACATCAGATTCATTCATGCAAAAAGTGCCTACAGAGGTAAAAGGTGGGGCTTCGCCCTCCAGCAACCTTCTAAGAGAGAGAGCTAAATATCCTACAGTCCACTTGCGATCGTCCAAAGTCAGTTTTCGCTCTCAACCTTCCTAGCTCTCTTAAGAAATTGAGGAAGGGTGTAGCCTGATCCTTAGGCTCTTTGAGAAAGTTAATGAAGGACGGAGCGCAACCTGTTTTTGAACAAAGAGGACCTCTACTTAAAGAGAGGTTAAAAAAAGACGACACTAATGAGCCTAAAGATGTCGTACTGGAGCTCTGCAACACACATAGTGTACTTTGATCTGACGCGGAATATTTTCTGTAGAGGAAATAGAACATTTTTATTCAACTATTGGCATTCTTCTGTTATTAGGTAGAGTATTAAAATACTTGATCTCGTGCATAATTGCTTAAACCTCTAGGCGTATTACATTCCATGCGTTCTAGCAAAATTTTTCTGTACAATTTTGTTATATATTTATCCACAACTAATAAAATAAACTGTTACAGAGAGTGTATTGAGTACAAACTGTATATTTTAAAAACGCCACTCAAAGTAGACATGAAGTCTACACAAGAAGAAAATCTCCAGATTCTCACGCATCATAACGACCAACAATTATTATTATAACATTTACAGAATTTAATTATATTATTTTCAATAGACCTTGCATTCTTTACAATGAATTTTAAAACACATAATAGTAAAACTTTCCGCAATCTGATAATTATAGGTGGTAATGTTTCTTAAAGAGAGTATAGAAAAAAAAAATATAAAAACCTTAACCGTAACGCAATCTTACTGCTTACTTTCATATTTACTACGTCAATACAAAACTGTTTAAATATATTCATTAAACGAGAACATAATGATGGCAAGTACATTTCTGTAAACATCTCGTAACTTTAGGCAAAGAGAAATGTCAAATGCAATTGTGGAAAACTAACGAAGTGCTTCTATTTAAGAGGCTTTAAATCGTTAAAATTTCCTTGATACCGCTTAGATCCGTTTGGTTATTATTCCGGTCCTCTATTAAATTTATTTTTGTCAGTTTATAATGATCATAATTCTTACGTGATTATAAAATATCCATTAGAATCATTTTAGTGAATCTTTAAGTAATTTATGTACAAATTTTTATTTAATTGCATTTACAATTAATTAATGACAGAAAAGTTTTTCCAACCCATAAAAACGAATTAGTCTGTACTTTTGAAAGTTTTTTATGTTGTAGATTTACGTCTAAATAAGTACAAAGTTTCAATTTATGTAATAGAGGGAACGCACAAGTCATTTGGTGCCGAGTTCGATGGTATTCTTTTTATTTTCATTTTTAAAGTTGTACGATTAACTGAACCGTTTCAATAAATGTAAAGAATTTTAACATTTTATAACGAATTCACTTTGCAATGTCAACGGCAATTCCAACTTTGGACATTGAACAGATACCACTAGAAGATTAGAATATCTTGTCCTGATTAGCATGGGATGAAATTTGCACATTTTGAATACAAAGATTGACTCATCAATTTTGTATTGACGCAATTAACTATTTGCTCACAAAAAAATTCATTGCACATAATTACATACGATGCTATTGTGTAATTTATTTATATTTCCTTCTAAGACCACCGGCTACTAGTCTGGTGCATTTTATGTGTTTCAACTGTTTTCACTATCACAATAAAAATTACGTTACCACCACATTTTTACATTTTAATTCAGCAGCTCAAGTTTAATTTTTCACATTAATAAACTTCCAAAAAAAATATGAAGACTCAAAGGTGCTCGGACGGCAAAAAAATTATTTTGGCAGCTACAGCGGTTAAATACACACATACACGATATTATGTTTATTTATGTAAAACTCGTTTCAAGAGGCAAACCTCAAAGTAAAATCAAACACTTTTAGACAAATAACATCAAAGGGTACAGTTTATACATGATTTTATTTGCACAATCAAAAGCACGAAATAGGTATAAATAGCAAGATTATTATATTAATTTATAGGTAACGAAAATTCTAACTAGCCAAGGTCTTTTATTATAATGCCAAAATAAAACGCTGACATTTCAAACTTAATTGTGATTGTGATAAACAAAGGCATGATTTTAGAAAAGATTTAAAGAGACATTATGATGATTATGATAATTGTATAAAATTATCAAGAAAATTACCATAATGTCTTTAAAGTCTATTATTTCGTGACACTTCTGCACATTAAAACGTTTCTAAAAATTAGAAAATGACTCATTGGCCTCTTTCAGTTTTAAACAACGTGGAAGAAATCATAATAATAAACACGTGAAAGAATACCTAATCTCCTGTATGAAGAATCTGTCTGGATTTTGGATGGAAATTTTATTTATTTTCTTACCGTTTGCTCAGTGAAATTATCCAGACATTATTATGTCTCGCGTGTTAGAGAAAAAAATTGCTAATAAGAAGGTTAAAAGTTTATATTCTACAGGTCTGTTTTGACAAACGTAATTGCTAATTAGTTGCAAATATTTACACGAAACAATACAGAACCGTCGATGGTCGTTCTGTAGTATAGAAAATGTAAATAAATAAATTCGGTTCGTTTCAAGGTATGGTTGAATTTTAAACTTGTAGTGTTTTAGTCACATTCTGAAATATAATTCACAGATTTTGTTCCTTGTTTCTGTACTGACTACTGAGAATCCAATCAAGACTATTGAATAATAAACGTTGATTTCAGAACGCTTTGGTTTTAGCCCCGACGACACGTGAGGGGAAGAAAAACAAAACCGGACGACAAAACTAGCATTCAGCATTTTCATAAATGTTTAGATCTGAGGTCATTTAGACAACTTTCACTATTTTCTGCATTTTGCAATTCGTCACAAGCCGGTTCTTGCATAGCAACCTTTTTTGTTTTTGATCAGCAATCCTTTACTACTTTCCTATCGCCTCAGTACGGGCGTCGTATTTCATCTTCCTAGACCTTATGGTTCTTGCGCTATCAATTTTCTTATTATGTAGATTAAAACCCCCGCCCCCTAGTGCCACATTGACAATAAACAAGATTTATTTTGGTATTTGTTGCATTTACAGCTTTTGCTGAAGTAATGTCACAATATATTCTTTTAATGAAGATGTTAATCAAATACACAAAGTCTGTTTTTAGACTAATTATACGAAACAGTTTTATTAAGAGGCTAACTTGTAATTCTATACAGTAAAGTCTGCTTATAACGAATTCCAAAGGACCGTCAAAAACGGTTCGTTATATCCGAAGTTCGTTGTAAGTGATAAGTTACAAAAACAACGCTATCAAGGGATTTATACCTCAACCTAGCAACACTGACATGCACAAAACCGAAAAAATCTTAAGTCAGTTAAGCTATAGTCGTTCATTGCATTTGACAAAATTCGTTTTGCAACTTTGTGTCTTAAACTAGGTAATACCCGGGTAATACTAACACTTTTTTACTAATAACTTTAAAAGTTTATTATTATTTATAATTTTTATTAGTTGTTTTGATCATGAATTGAAAATTGAAATAAATATTTGCCATCCTAATACCCCATGCTAATACCGCAAAATGGATAGGTTTATTAAACGAAAACATGATGCTGAGCAAAGTATCGATGATGGAGCAAGCACAAGCGGAAGTAGAAACAATTATGTTGCTGCAAATACGATTTATACAGGAGATAAAATTATCCGAAGTAAAATAAGAAAGATTAATAGATAGTATTCGGGCGAATATTTAAGAGAAAGAATGTCAAATTCCACAATGTATTGCATGTGGAGAAAAATTGCTGAAAAGCCCCCCCGCGAAGTTGAAACGCCATTTCACTACGAAGCATACCAATCTTGCTTCAAAAACTAAAGATTACTTCAAGAGATTGGTGGACATGCAAGCTGAACAAGTAAAACGTTTTGAAAAAACTGCCAAAATTTCTGATAAGGCTCAAATTGATAATTATAAGATAACGGAAGTAACTGCATTAAACTTAAAATCACGTACCATAGCAGAGTCTCTGGTTTTACCAGCATGTTGTGACATAGTAAAAATTATGTTTGGCAACCATGCAAAAAATTTCTCTTTCAGACGATACTATAAAAAGAAAAATTAAGGAGATGTAAGATAATATTGAGGAAACATTCCAAACGATATTTTGCTGTGCAGATTGACGAGTCTACTGACACTAGCGGTAAAGCTCATATACTAGGATTCGTTTGTTCCGTTAATGAAAACGAAAGGGTGAATCAATTTCAATGCTGCAGAAGACTTACCGGGCGTACGTCCAACAGGACAAAACATTTTTGACTCTATTACGACGTATTTACAAACATTTAAAATAGTTCGTTCTCGAATAAAAGTCGATGAAATTAATAGTTGCAATCGATAGATAAAATATTCTAACGTACTTCCAAAAATATTATCCTTAATAACAATCCTAATTCTTCAGAAATATAAATTCATTAATTACTTGCAAAACATTAATTTAAAAGCCGAAAACTGAAAAGTCGACGCGACTTGCCTCCGTGGTTGAATGGTTATTACTGCTTCCTAAACCGCACGGGCTCTTCGAATGCAAGATCGAACCCCGTTACAAGCAAGACTTTTTTTTAAATTTTATTTGTCATTAATCTTTAATTTAATAACAATTTCAATAATTTGTTATTGTTAGATTCAATTTCCAGTATTGCTTTCAAAGTTAAGTTTATGATGTTATTTTAGTAAAAACGTGTCATTTGTTCCTGTATCCACCACTGAAATATAAAGATGGCCATAAAAATGTTTCCAATAGCCCATGTGCGTATGGGTCATTAAATGGTTCATTAGCAACAGAACTATAGAGTAACATTCAGAGAAATATGTACCTATTACGTCAAATCGTATATGAAGTAAATACATGGATAGTCTGAGTCAGTCTAGTTTTTGACTAGAAACTGGAGACATCCCTTGAATTTTAATTGCTATAAAAAATTCAATTTATTTATAAAATCTAACATCAGAAGTGGGATTACCTTCAGATTATCATGACTACTCCGGGTGATAATTCTCGTGATAACGGTGATAACGGTGCTAATGTGTTAGAGACACCTGGTAATCGAATGCTTTATTGATACAGGCGCCGTTTGTTCTTTAACCTCATCGAATGTTGTTAACAGATGAAATTTACCTAAAAAACAAGTACCGTCACTAAAATGGTTGAATTGTATAATCTATACTTCTCACGCTGTCACAAAAGCGTTGCTTGAATTTCCTTAATTAAAACTCAAAATAGATCTTGTTGTTACTTTATCTAATGTTGATTATGACGTGAGCATAGGAGAAAATATTTACGATTACAATGCAATTCTAATAAACAGTAAAACTAAATATAAGCTTGTATCTATTAACTCGATAAATATTACTGTATCATCTGAGATAATTACTGATTTGACTATAGCAGCTAAAGGCGAGTTATTAACACTTCTCTTAGATTTCGCGGACATGATGACAATAGCAGAGCTAACAATTTTTCTGTCTAAAAGCAAATTTAATTATTATCATCCTTACCGTACGTCCGTATCTGAACGCGACAAAGTCAGAAATATTATTAAAGAGGAACTGTTGGAAAATAAAGTCATTCATGAAAGTAATTTGCCTTATGTAAGTTCAGTTATTTTGGTATAAAAGAAAAACGGAGTTGATCGTACTTATCACTCTTTTCAACTATTAGGATTGCGAATCACATTAATAACGGTTTGCAACTCATTAAAACTATCAGCAATTTATTACGTGGTGAGTCGAAAAGATCGACAGATTGGCCGAACAGATTATGGAAAGTTCAACCAGTTCTAAATACCACCAAGCACAAAATAACTGGCTGTTCACCCTTCAAGTTAGTATTTGGTCAAGAAGGTCAAACACCTCCAATTCGAAATCTGTTTTCTGATCTGTCAATTGTAACGCCTAAAGCTGAACCTGACGACCGTGGCAAAGCCATTGCTAAAGTAAACGAAACATCTGAACGACAAAAACAAATCTTTGATATCAAACGCAGAGACAACCAAAGCTTTAAAGTTGTCAATTTCGTTCTCTTAAGTCGAGGGCAACGGCCTGAAAAGTTCAGCTGTAAATTCGTTGGATCAAATTGTATAAGATTGCAAGCTGCTACCTACTACAAAAGGTGGGAGCTCAAAAAGTCTTGAAGTATTCAAAAGATCAATTGAGAGGTTGGCCTACTGATTGGACTCCTGAAAATTGCATTCAGATGCTGGAGGCTGACACGAGTAAGTTGTACTTATTGTTTGTAAATTTTTGTTTTTGATTTACTTTCAATTCACTTTTTGTTTGCCGTGTTAAATGGCGGTATGTGCATTAGAAGTTTTGTTTTGACCCCGTCAATGATCTGTTACCAACAGTTATACGGATGATCAATTAGAAGGTTTGAGGGTCTTGTAACCCCTTTATAATTTTTTCAGCACAGCTCAGTATCTTTAGTCAGTTGAAAGGAACTGTTTCGAAATATGCTCTAAAGCGATATTATTAATATTTGTGGCAAGTTCTGACTTGATAAATAAACTGACTCGATATCCGCATTGGATGCTGCGGAAGATAAGTAATACACTTCTGAAAAAGTCTGCAAGAGATCCTTCTAATAATTAGAAAGATAGTGGCTATTGGAAACATTTTTATGGCCATCTTTATATTTTAGTGGTGGATACAGGAACAAATTACACGTTTTTACTAAAATAACATAATAAACCTAACTTTGAAAGCAATACTGGAAATTGAATCTAACAATAACAAATTATTGAAATTGTTATTAAATTAAAGATTAATGACAAATAAAATTTAAAAAAAAAGTGTTGCTTGTAACGGGGTGCGATCTTGCATTCGAAGAGGCCGTGCGGTTTAGCAAGCAGTAAACTTAACCATTGAACCACGGAGGCAAGTCGCATCGACTTTTCAGTTTTCGGCTTTTAAATTAATATTTGCAAGTAATTAATAAATTTATAATTTCTGAAGAATTGGGATTGTTATTAAGGATAATATTTTTGGACAGTACGTTAGAATACCTTATCTATCGATTGCAACTATTAATTTCACCGACTTTTATTCGAGAACGAACTATTTGGCATATTTCAGATTTCCCATACTAATTCCCTATAGCAAATGTTAAAACGAACACGGTGTATGAAGAAGAACTGGTTACGTTGTCAACGGATCGTACCCTGAAAATGAAATTTTCCGAAATAACTCTTGAAGAATTTTGGATTTCTGTCCAAGAAGAATACTCAGCATTTTCCAGAAAAGAAAAAGTAATTTTTTTGTTAGTTTTATGACTTGAATCGCCTCATTTATTATTATTAACTCTAGTGTTCCACAAGATTTTTTCATATTCAAAAGTGTTCCGCGACTGAAAAAAGATTGAGAACCACTGCTTTACACGGTATAAACAAGGAGTGAAAAAATCTTGAATACTCACATGCTTTAGTTTCTGTAAAAGCACGTCCCTTATGAAAACTAAGCAATTTCAGTATCTTGGTGACAACGTGCAGGAGAGTGCACCAATGGTGCTCCAGCTTATTTTAGTGTACAACCATGAGAATGTTTAAACGTGACAAGGACACAACCATGGCCTCGCAGGTCACAGAATTTAATTTTTTTCCTTTTGGGAATCTCACTAATAAAGACCATATCATAACTGGAAAAATCGTAGTTGCGTGCAAAAACGGAATAAGATTGCCAAAGACCAAATCACCCTGTAGTATATGGATTTTGCTGAAACTTTTGGTGTATGCTACACTAAAAGAGAAGAAACATTTTGCCAAATTGGAATGCAGAAATATTTAGAAAATCTATTTTTGGTTCGCAAAATATCACTGGAGATCTGGGATTGTTTGATTATATTACTTATGCGTTCCGCACAGTAAGTAACAAATCGTGTCAGTTTGATTATCTTCGTTACTGCGCAACATGCATTCGTAATGTAATCGACAATTCCAGATCTCTTTGTGATATCGCAAGAGAAAAAAACAGTGATACTGAAAGAGCATAAATGATGATAATAAAAATACATTTTTAAATTTAGATTGTTTTTGTAAATGTTTACAGCTAAAAATAAAATAATCGATTAGTAAAATTATTATTGCCGAAGGTCTTATTATGTATGCACTTTTTGTAATTCTGTCTGATTTTTCTTGAAAAATTATTTTGTCTTTCTAAAACCGTATAAATCTTCATTTTGCATCTTTCTAATTTTTTCCACTACGGACAGATGCATTTCCTTAATCTAAACCTCTTAATTAATAAATCATTTGAACAAGATAAACCTTGCAATCTTGTAAGAACAATAATTGTGAAACAACAGCAAATTATCCTATGCAGAAGCAAATTAACTCTCATAATAAATATGTACGTTCAGATTATGTTATTTGCATAAAATGCATTAATTGCATCATAACGTTGGCCTCACCTACTCATTTATAATAGCTGGAGGTAATTTCGTTTTGCATAGGTACATTATATTTTGAAAAATGATAATCTTATTTGTACTATTATTAATCATTATGCGCTTCATGGTAACTTGAATGTTGTTCTGATTGTAGAATATAATAGCCGGTTGTTTACAGCAATAATAAAACAAAGGATCCTGCACGTTTCGCATGTCATTATAATAATTCCTACAGCTGGTAAGCTAATGATACAAAATTTAATAAAAACGGTGTCGTTGGTGTGGTCGATTGACGTCACAAATATGCGTCTCGTTATCTTTACAGAGAGAGGGTGGGTGGGTGTTTGTAGGCGTCGGCTTTCATAGATTTGTCTAATCTAGTTGATTCCACACTATTTGAACTGGAATAGAATTAGGTTGATATTTACACTGAAGGTTATGTCGACTTTTTATTTTTCTTTCATGAAAAGTTCCATCTGTTTTTTCCTCTTTTAACTTGCATAATTGAGGTTAACGATTTCTCAATTTCTGTAACTTTTTTGACATTTGATTGATTTGTTTTCATTTCTGTATCGTTTTTGATTGTAAGAAAAGTTATAAAAGCAATTTGTTTGTCTTTCTTTCATCTTTTTAGTAAATATGCGAATGGATGTTTGCTTATAAAGAAATACTACAGAAACGTCTTATTATTTTAAATGTATGAAATTTTTCCAAAATGAAGCAACCCCTAAAATCCGGCAACCGCCCAACGAAAGAATTTTACATATTTAAGTCTCTTAAAAAAATCAAAAACTGAAATTCCTGCGTGTGAATTAATAAACAAAACTTCTGAGCCAACAGCACGCAAGTTAACAACTTATCTATGACAAGGTTGAAATGTGTAATCTTCGCAAATACACCAAAGGAAAGTTTAAAATATACACTCACTCTTTGAATACTTAACATTACGAGGACTTTTTACTTTTAAGATTCCGGTCGTGATTATTTTAACATTTTCTTTTATGTATTTTTTTCTACAGTTCCGCGTTCACCCAAAATAACATCCTAAAATACTAAATATAACCAAAAACCCAAATATTATCATTATCACTTTCAGTTTTTGCCTTTATAGCATCTTCTCTCAAAACGTTTATTTTTCCTGCTTGGAGCTGTGATTTACACGCTCGTTTTTCATTGGCTTTTTAAAGATTCTTCTCGTTTGATACTATGTTTACGTCTATGGTTCCTTTCCGTCCACGCCATATGTAATAGTGAATTGTTGGTCTAAAAATAGTTAATTAAACGAATTACTCGCTACTTAGTTTAATTTTGAGGATAGATGAATATTCGCTTTTTATCTCTTTTGTGAGTATCTGTGTGATTCATGAACTTTGTATGAAAAAGTAAATAATTTAGTCTTAAATTATGTGGTTTTAACAGGAATTGTTTAATCTTTGTATAGGAAGCGGTATGAAAAATCAAAGTTTATGTTTAATGAATAAAACTTTTGCCTTTCATCTTTTTTTGTGGTAACCAATAGTCATTCCGGAAAACAAATATTACAGACAGGCCACGTTTGGATGTTTTCGTGAAGAAGAGATAACTCTTTTTTATGTTTACTACGATATGTATGATCTTAACGTAGCTTAGCCTTTCGGCGCAATTAATTCCACTTAGTAGCGTACCACATAGGTATCCGTCCTCGATAAATTAAATTATTTGGGAGACTTAGATGCTTAACGCAAATTCGATCTGTCAAATACAAATATGAAGTTCGGATGAAAAGACAAAAGACACTCAGTAGCAGTAGCACTTTTAATTTTGTACGTCATATCATTGGAATTAGCTCAACTCAGTATTTATCCACCCCAAAAGTTCAAAACTCTGTCGATAAGAGACAAAACTCGATCTGTTTTATATTCATAAGCAACTTCCTGGAAAAAAAACTGAAACCTGACATTTGAGAGCGAGACCCCGTCCATTACTATGCATATCTCTCAAAGAAGGTTAATGGTGGGGAAAACCAGACCAAGAATCGCCGCAGATGACTTCTTTGAGAGAAAAAATCGATCTTCTTTATACTCGGCTTAATAAAAGGAAAAAACAAAATGTGAATCACCAGAGGTGGTCAGTTTATAAACAAAGGTCTTTACACAGCTTTCTTGAGAAGACTACGGTAGGAAAAAACCGGACCGTGTCCCACCGAAGATGGTTCGTTTGAGAGTCAACGTGTATTTCTGTAAAGCAGCTCTCTTGGGAAGGTTACTGAAAAAGAAAACCGTTCCGTAGGCCCAAGGTGACCACTTAAAGAGCAAAAGGTTCGTATATATTTCGATCCATAGATCCCCATTCAGGTTACGGAGGCGAAAACCGGACCGTGAGTTATTTCCCAGTTGGCCTGTTTGAGTGACACTGGACTATTTCTGTGCATAGCTTTCTCGAGAAGGTTAGTAGAGAGAAAAAGCAAAACGTTGAGCGCTACAGGTAGCTCGGTTTGGAAGCTAAAGAACTTCCTCGACGAGGTTAATGGGGAGCAAAGCCAGGCATGTCTGAGAGCAACACTGAATTTGTTTCTATATACGGTTTCCTCAAGAAGATTAATGGAAGGGATAGCCAGGCTTGTCTGAAAAAGATACCAAGTTTGTTTCTGTGCACAGTTTCCCTGACAAGGTTAATAGAGAGGAGAATCTAAACGTGGGAAGCCAGAGGTAGCTCGTTTGAGAGCGAAGGTACATTTTTGTGAACAGCATCCTCGAGAAGATTAATGGAGGGCAAAGCCAGGCTTGTCTGAGAGCAACGCTGAGTTTGTTGTTGTGTGTACGATTTCCTCGAGAAAATTAATGGAGGGGAAAGTCAGGCTTGTCTGAGAGAGATATTGAGTTTGTTTCTGTGCAGTTTCCTAGATAAAGTTTAATAGAGAGGAGAATCTAAACGTGGGTCGCCACATGTAGCTCGTTTGAGACCGAAGGTCTATTTCTGTAAACTGCATCCTTGAGAAGGTTAATGAAAAGCAAAGCCAGGCTTGTCTGAGAGCAACGCTGAGTTTGTTTGTATGTACGGTCTCCTCGAGAAGAATAATAGAGGGGAAAGCCAGGCTTGTTTGAAAGGGGCACTGAGTTTGTTTCTGTACACAGTTTCCTCGAGAAAATTAATAGAAAGCAAAATTGAAACGTGGGCCGTTACAGCTAGCTCGTTTGAAAGCGAACGTCCATTTCCATAAACAGCTTCCTCGAAAAAACTAATGTAGGGGAAAGCCAGGCTTATCTCAAAGAAACACTGAGTTTGCTCCTGTGCATAGCTTCCCCAAGAAGAACTTTAAGTAACAGCGCAGTTATGGAAAGGGCTAGAAAAGAACGACTGGCGGCATTCAATTCTACGTTAAAAAGTGCCTCAATAATGTTTAAATGATTTTGTTCTAGCTTCGAAAATAAAGGAGTTACAGCAAATTGAAGAAATCGGCCATTTTTCACTTTTCCTCTCTAGGGAAAAAACAAAAGATGGCAGCTTATTTCTGGCAACGGTAATGGAATAAGCATAAAAAGAGAGGTCACAAGTACCTAAGCCGTTTTCATTTATCTGCGCTAATAAGAAAGTTACCCATTTAATCCCATCGAAATTGGACCACACTGTACACAGATTTCTTAAGAAGGTTAATGGAGCGGAAACTCGAAGCATGCTAGCTCGTTTGAGAGCGAAGGTTCATTTCCGTGAAGAGCTTCTTCAAAAACATTAATGTAGGGGTAAGCCAGGCTTGTCTGAAATAGTCACCAAGTTTGCTTCTGTGCACAGCTCCTCAAGAAACATCAAAACGTGGATCTCCAAAGATGGCTCGCTTGAGAGCGAAGGCCTATTTCTGTGAACAGAACAGCTTTCTCAATAAAGACTGTATTCTGTGTACAGTTTTCCCGAGAAGCTTAATGGAGAGGAAAAGCAAACCTTGGTCCACCGTAAGTAACTCATTTGAGAGTGAAAGTTTATTTCTGTAAAAAGCTCCCTTGAAGTAGTTAAGGAAGAGGTACGCTCTATTTGAGAATCGAGCTTGGATCTATTTTTAAGCACAGTATCCTCGCAAACGTTAAATAGGGCCGTAGCCCAACATAGGTAACTCCTCTGAAAGCGAACCTCTATTTCTGTGAATAGTTCCCTTAAGAAAGTTAGCAGAAGAGAAGATCGGACCTTGGACCACGGGGAAAACCAAATCTAACTGTATTTATGCGCAGCTTTCTCAAAAAGTTTGATAAAAAGAAAAGAAGGACCATTTGAAATCAAAGCTCTTGGAAGTGAGACTCGGTGCATCTCTGAGCGCAGTATCCGGAAGAAAGTTGATAGAGAGAAACACAGGATCGTGGCTCGCGTATGTAGCTCGTTGAAGAGCGAAGATCTGTTTCTGTAAACAGCTTCCTCAAGAAGGTGGATAGAAATATCGAAGTACGTAGGTCACCACATGTGGTTCGTTCAAGAGCGGAGCTCGATCTTCTTCTGAGAATAGCATCTTCTAAATCTAGAAGGTTAATAACGAGAAAAACCGGATCGTGGCTCACCATAGGTAGATAGTTTGAGATTGAAAGTCTATTTCCGTGCACAGTTCTTTCGAGAAGACTAACGGAGAAGAATATCGAAACGTGGACTATCGCGTGCGTCCCGTTTGAGAATGAAATTTGGGTTTAATTCTGAGTACAGAATCTAAAAGCGAGCCTCTATTTCTGTGAACAGTTTCCTCGAGAAACTTAGTAGAAGAGAATATCGAACCTTAGACCGCAGTGAAAACCAATCTCGACTGTACCTATGTTCCTTGCGAACATTAATAAAAGGAAAAACGTAACCGTTTCAGATCAAAGCTCTTAGTTCTCTGAATTGATTCGTTCGGAAGATGAATGGAGAGGAATATTCTATTTCCTAAAGAAAGTTAATGGAGAGAAATGCCGAACTGTGGTCCACCGTAGGTGAATGGAGAGGAATATCAAAGAATAGGCCACCATTTAAAAGCGAAACTCGGTCTATTTCTGAGCACAATATCCTCCAAAGGTTAATAAGGAATAAAATCAGAGAATGGTCCACAATAAGTAAATCGTTTGAGAGCAAACGTCTATTTCTGTGAACAGTTTTCTCGAAAAAATCAATGAAAGATAAGACCAACTGCGGATCCCCATAAGAACAAAGCTTCCTAGCAAAGGTTAGAAGGAAAGGGCAGACCGTTTGGAAACGAAGATCTTAGTTCTATGCACAGCATCCTCGAAAAAGTTAGTTGTCACCGTGAAAGCCAAACTTGGTCTATATTTATGCACAGATTCATCACGAAGGTTAATAGAGAGAGAAGCTACACTATTTAAGAGCGAAGTTCTTAGTTCTGTGAACAGCTTCGTTGAGAAGGTAAACAGAGATTTATGTCCGAGCACAGTATCCTTGGAAAGATTGCTGGAGAAAAAAAACGAGACTGCGGCCTATCGTAGCTAGCTCGTTTCAGAGCGACAGTCTGTTTCTGTGTACAGACTTGTTCTAGATAGTTAATGGGTGAGGAATACCGTAGCGTGAACCACTGCATGCATCCCGTTTGAAAGTAAAATTTGGTCTTTTTACATAGTTATTTCGATTTATTTCTATGTTTAGCTTCCTAGAACAGGTTAACAAGGGCAGAGTTCTACTAGTTTTCTTCTATGGCTTTCTCAAAAAACCAACCCCAATTCTCAATGTAATTATGTGCACATCTTCGTCAAGAAAGTCAACGAAGGGAAATCAGTTCCTCTGTCTCTATAGGTGATTGATTTGCTGAGAACCTAGGTTTTTCTGAGCAGCTCGCTAGAGAAAATGAAGAGAGCGAAGCCTGTTTGAGAACGAAGACTTGTTTTCGCGTACAGCTTCCTCGACACCCTTAATGGAGGGCAAGGCCCTTCCTTTATGACGTACCATCAGGTATGCCTGTAATATTAATTCTATAGTAGCTAAAATATTTCCTTTTTGTTTGATTTTTTGATTATGTAAGTAGCATTCCTTTATTATTAACACAACATTTTTTAGTACAAAATTAAATTTAATATGGGATCGAATCTCCCCTTCTTTGTTTCGCTCAATTCAGATAATCTCTGTGTCAGTCTTGTATTGTTCTTAAAAATATGCAGATCTTCTATGGTGTTTTGTGGTCTTTTTTCTACACGTTACCCACGCCATATAAATTTTGCTGATGTCCTTAATCTTCCTTCAAATCTTAGTACTGAATTTTTTGGACCCTGCAGACTTTGCTTGATATCTTTTGCTTTTTTGCTCTCCCGGAGCTTTCTGTTGTCATCTGGTTCTGTCCATCCTTCTTGAACCTCCTTTTAGTCTCTTATAGTCTATGCCCACGGATCTTATAGATTTCGATCAACTGCCTAAATTGAAAAAACCTTTTGTCTATGGTAACTAAATGCATAGCAGTTAAGGAGGATTATTATGCTTTCCTCAGTCAGTTCAAGCAACCCTGTGCCTTCAAGAAGACGATCCAGGTTCTTTGACAGAAGAAACTAATATCTAATGGTTTAAATCTTTGACAAAACAGTGCCTCGTGATGGCATAAAATATGTTCCACTGTTTCAGTATCATTCCCACACAATCTACAGAAGGATAATCTATGAGCTTTAAGGTGATTTCTGTTCGTTACAGTGAGCTCAACTTCTTTTTTTGAAAGTCCAAATGTAAGTAGCTCCCTGAATCTATTTCTGGAATAATCAGCACAGATCTAATTTTATTACTCTTTGATCCATGTGTTCAGAAATTTTTCTAGAGAATTAAGTATTCGTAGAGCCAGTTTTGATTCAAAGAATAGATTTTGCGAGCCCAGTTTGGCTAAAAAATTGGTTTCTTTGTTGTCTTCATGATCATTATGCCCAGCTACCCAACTCAGCTTAACATATTCTGGTCTGTCAGGATACACAGATAGACAGTGCGCTAAGGAATCTCGGTACATGTTTTGAAGAGGTTTGAGTGGCGCTTGCTTATCTGTGCATTATGTAAATACATTTATCTTTCCAGACTTCTCCTAGAGAGAAGCAGAGTTCCATCTTCGGTTTTACGCTACAGATAGTCGAGTTGGTTCAGTATTGTTCCAGATCTCTCTGTTTGAAGTTTGAAAGTTACTGCTGGGGTAGCATAACGAAAATAGGGTCACCTATCCTTTTCCAGATTGAGCAACGACCTGAGTCCTGATTTCCTTGCCTCCTCTTGTATTACAAGGTCTAGCAAAAAAGGATCCAGCAGGATCTCTATAGTCATTGCAAGAATCGTTCTAATGGCTCCTGTTATTCCCAAGACAAGCCAATTGTTTTGTGGAGATTACTTGAGAGACCCTCACTCATCGACCAGTTTGATGCTATATTCAGGGCCACTTGCATTTCTTCCTTGATTCTAGTTATCAGTCAGAAGTTGACTAACCTAACTCGATGTGTTTCGGATATTGATGACCAAATAAATACAGTGCGACATACATTCAAGGGGTTTTAGGGCAAAAATGCCCGGGTTACTGACTTAACATGCTCTCGCAGAAAGGGCCTAGAGCGGCCATACAGAAAAAGAACCAATTTGCAACAGACGTTTCTTTAGTTTGCTGTGCAAATTTGCTGCTACCTACATCGTAATATCTTGAAATTATTGATAATCTCGTATTTAATATTTTAAAAACCCGATCTAATTGAAAGTTCTAATTAACCAGACTTGGAAAACCTGCAAAGTCTAAAATGAGCTAGAAATGGCATAACCGAAAAACTCAATGTCATGTAAGGTCAAATTCTGTATTTATATGCTTTTCGTGAAAATGTTATTAGATTGTCGCTTCTGCTTCGTGATTCACAGAGCGCGCAGTATGGAAAATACTGTTACAAGGAATCGTAGAGATAAATCACACTTTTCTCTGACATTCCCCGATACGTCAATAATATTAGAATTACACATTTCATTCAAAGAAAAAGATGTTCTAAGCTAAAATTCCTTCACACGGATTTCCGTTTTTGATATTGCAATTTAAATTATTTCCGTTCATATTACTGTAATACCGGCATGATTATTGTATGTGTAATATTATTAACGGAAAAATTATTGTCCTCTAGACAAATCAACCAAAAAAATAGATAAAAATGCTAGAAATGTTAGAGAATTTATATCTCCAAATCACGTGTCAATTTTGTTGACGTCAATAATACAATACTGGATTAATTAAAATTCGAATGGATTTATTGTTGCTAAGCTGTTTCGAAATTAATAATAAATTAATTTTTTTTGCAAGAGGAAAAATGCGATTCTATTTATAGATTACAAATTATTGAGACAAAATGAAACTTATCGATGTTCTTGTATGTTTTCTAATAAAATCACTAAAATAAATTTTAAAAAAAACCAAAATACCCAAATTAATAACAATAATAATAGATAACTTACACTAAATAGTTTCAGGTGAAGGCCAATGCCCTCATGTACATGTAAAGAGATATGCAACTAATTATTATGCATAATGTAATATTTTAACGTAATATAAAGCAATAAAATCTTTCATTTCATTTTAATTAAATTTCCCGTAGAAAAAATAAAAACTTTCACAAAAAATTGTTTTTATCAATTAGTAACCTAAACTGAACAGCAATTAAAATTTAATTAGAATTAATTCCTGTATAAACAATTCACAAAAAAGCAACAACTTCAATAACATTGTTATCAAGCAATCTTTGTATTCATATAAACAAAAGCAAAGCTAAGTTTTACCTTGTCTATAGGAGCAGCTGCTTTTCTAAAGAAAAGCAGGATTCCATTGTCCATTTTCATTTTTGAAAAAACTCCTAATATATAGCAAGTAAAATTCTCATATCACAATTTTCTTCTTATGTTTTCAAACTTTGTAACACCTTATAACAACGAAACACCCAACAAAGACGAAAACAAATCACGTTTGTGCGAACAACGAGGAGTGCTGAAATGTATACCCAATTTCAAAAAGTGCAACCGCAAGGTGTAAAGGTACCGTTTGGCTTTTCTGTGCTCGATAAAACATCGGGATTGATTCAGGTGAAAAGTTTAGAAATTCTCGCTAATAAGCACGGCTTAATTGGTTGCAACGCACATTTTATTATGTAACAGGCTAGCAATTAGAAACCGAGTTTAAGAACGGAAATGTGAGCCACTGGATCCCATTGACGTCAATGCTGAGCTTTCTCTGAAGCAGTGGCGGTTCGTTGCAGGGATGTCCTAGTTAATGACCCCAAAGAGGTGAGCTTGCGATTTGTAACTGCTCAATTATTAAACAAAGGATTTAATTCATCTGGAAGCAAAGACGAGTTAAATTTCACTTTCAGTGTTTTATACGAGTTAGAAATCTAAATCATCAGCTGCTTTTGTTTTTATAATTTGAAAATATCTCTCAAGTCATCATGAATTGCTAAATAAGTAATTACAAGAATTCGTTAATGTATACAGAGTTTTTACTTTACAGATAACCTTCGATTTCTATGAATTATTTCATTGTAGAACTAACCTACGAAAATAAAGAAAGTATTGTTGGTGCGTGACCTATTCCAATTAGTTAAAAGAAATTTCCATTTTTAACGATTTTTCTACATTGACAATTAATTCCAGTAAACATCAATAATTAATTAGGGGAAGACAATGTGGGACAGTAACATTGTTGTTAATTAGTAGCTACACTACTCGAGGCACGTACGTATAACGTAGCAACAAGAGCTAGACGCTTTTAAAAATAATTTTATTTCAATAAATCTTTAATTCGAGAACAGATATTATTATCACTTAAGTGATTTGAATTGTTACAAACAGTAGGTGTTAGATAATTAATTCAAACACGAAATACAAAAATTGTGAATAATCAAAATGTTAATAATTCAGTTACCTATTAAATTAGCATTTTTATTTGGTGCGCTGCAATTTCATCTTTGATTAAACAAAATCTTCAAAAGTTGTTTTATAATAATTTTGCATTTTTAACAAGAAAAACGATTAAATTATACAAAAGATAAAAACTAGATAACCAGTTTCGAATATTTTTGCTGCAGTTTTTCAAGGTTTGTGTCACCTATGGGAATTTTGCCAAAATCTACCTGAATCTCGGGGTCTTGGATTTTTACCGTTTTTGTTTGAATGGGGGAATGACAATATTATAAAAAAAATGTAAACATAGGATTAGAAAGGTTTTTTGGTGCAAGTTAAAAATTTGGAAATTCATACCCACCCTTCCCCTTTCTGTTTGGCTTATTGTTAGCCAAACAAAACAATGTTAAAACAATACCGACAGTCGGTTTTTTTAATGAATCAAATGTCTAAAATCATTTAAATTGCTTGCCAACTTAAAACAATTTCAAGATTCGCCTTTTGTTTTATTGTCTTCTGTCTTCATTTTTTACTTTCACCGATCCTCAGATTTTTTGATTTCCTTTTCAAGAATCTGCCCAGTTGGTTTTCTGTCGCAGATACAATTTTTAAACAAAATCAAAATCTCTGACAAAAATAAGAAACATCAAACATGATCATAACCTTATTCTGTCTTTTTGCTGAAGAGATTTAAAATGTTATAGCAACCGCCATTAAAATGTCACGGAAATCAGAAAATGAAGCAAAATCAGCAAAGTATTGGAGCGTTTTCGTTTCAATTTTAAAGAATTCTAGTGAACAGTATTTCTTAAGCTTAGTTTATAGGTTTATAAGAAGACGCCCGTCATCGAAAGTCATCAGTCATCATCAACAGACTGTGTTAGATTTTGTAAATATGGCGAAAAAATGGATAAACAACAGCTGCAACCAGCTGACAACAACTTTCTGATTGTTTCCGACGACACCGTCGTACAACACTTCAGAGTTTCAATTAAAAAATAACAAGGACAAGAGCCAATATCAACAATCGTTTTTTTTAAATAAATCAAATTTCTAAAATAATTTCAATCGCTTGCTAACTTAAAGCATCCCAAAACGTTTTCTTTCCAAGGATTTCCCCATTTGTTTATCTGATACAGGTTTTTTCAAAACAAAAGCAAAACCAACAGGTAAAATAAAATCCTCATTTCATTTATCAAAAATTTCACTTAATCCTTGACAAGAGTAAGAAACTTCAAACATCGCCAGTAACGAGGTTGCTCGTAACAAATTTTCGTTCAAGTTTTTTCCACCATTGTTGGGAACATTTCAAATTTTATAGCAGCCGTTGTTAAAATATCTTCAGATCTAAAGATTTTACAACCTTCTGACTGTTCTGTGTATGCTTTTTGGCACGATGGGCGTGTGGTATAGGGCTGCGTAGCACCAATCATTGTGAAACAAAGGTTTTGAGACAAAGCAAATAAATAAATTTCAGCACGAAATTGGACTTAAAATGATTTCTGTTCAGTGTATATTGAACGCAGTACGAAAAGTTAACTAAGAGAAAATTTCAAAAAGTTGAAAGAAAATTGCACGGCAGTGGAAGAAATCATGAAAGAGTAACAGTGTCCGAGTGACAAGGACAAAAGCAAGACAGGAAAAGGAAAAGAATATCTAGAACGGATGCTGCTAGATAGGTCTAACACTGTTGGAGCGAACGATGAGGAGTAGCCAACAAAGAAGTACAGAGGAAGAAGAGGAATCTGATGAACAAGAAGAAAATGATCTTATTCAGATGTTTAAGGCGAAAGATATTATTAAAAGCCGTGAACATTATAAGAGACGAAAAGACGGGAACAAAACAGTAAAATTTATTTTGCGAAACTACATCAAGAAATCATAAGAAAGTGAGTAAGATCAACGCTGAATCCCTACCGAAAGCGAGAGGCCGTTATAAGCTCCTTGGAGCTTGTTCAGCCTGCGTGATGATGTTGGTTGTTGGTTCCGTCGTTCCCGTTCATCGACACAGGGCCAGCCGTTGCAATTGGTTAGGTAGGATTTTGGACCACGGAATGAAAGTTGCAACAGCAGGAGGAGGGCCGTTGGCAGTATGGATGTTGAGTGGCGGCGTCCGGTATTCGTAGCTGAGCTAGGCAACATTTGGCGTTGTTACCTGAAGTATGTGGGCGGTGCCAGGTGGGCATGGCTTGTGCGTTGGAATTGTTTAAACTTTGGAAAAGGGCTTTGGGAAGCGTCGTAGACTGGTGGAAACTTGAAATGTTGCTTGGCGACTCGATGTTAAAAACGGCCCGCGGTAGCGTCAGAGCGAAGATATTGTTGTAGGGGTCATTGACCCCGATGTAGCCAAAGTCGGCTTTTGTTGTTTGTTGGGCGCCCCCTACCGAGATGGTGATGTGCCGAGTGTTGCCGTTGTTGGGGCCCGCGACAGGAGCCATGGATATGGTTAGATATCCATTGGCTATCGCGGGCGGTGTTGAATCATGTTGACGATGGCGGTGGTGAAAAAGCAAACAACGTGCACAGCAGGAGAGCTTGAACTCACGATTACTGGTGGTTACGGCATACAAATGGTTTTCGAAGCCACACCCCTACTGGCGCGATGTAGATGGTGAGTTCCGTAACGACCGTTAGGCGACCGTGGCAACCGAGGACTTCGGAGCTTTCAATCCTACGCGTTCGTCGCGCCTCTCCCCCGAGGCAACAACGACGTACGCGGCTCCGGGATCCTGCTCCTCACCATCACAGGGGAGGAGGCTGGAAAGTCGGCGTTGCTGCTGGGCCTTCGGCCAGTAGATAGCAGGTAACAGGATACGCCACTCGAGGGAACACCGGGAGGTCGGACGCGCCTAACACGGACAGAGTAAGGAAGGTTGGGAGGAACCACTACGAAGATCTACCTCGAACGGACACTACGCGAAACTATCATAAAAGATGAGCTCTATAAAATAAAGAATCTGGTGGCGGCTTATTTAATTAATCAGGTGGAACAGAATAAGAAAGTTTTTGACTTGATCTGCCTAAATAAGCAAACAGAAGCATATTTTTAGAATAGCGCAAGAGCAAAATTGACAATTTAAAAGTCAGTTTCAAACAAAAAATACAGAAAGAGGCAATGGAAAAGAAGCTGATAGTCAGAGAAAGGCGGAGGAAGAGCAGGTAGAGCTAGAATGTATATTCAGAATACATGAGAGCAGTTAGCAAGTAGCGTAACACTTGATGCAGCAACCAAGGCCGCGAGTCATGGAAAAACAGCAGCAGATACAGAAAGTCCACAAATATGCGACCATAGTGGATGTAAAAGAAGCACAAAATGTAAGAGACGCTAGGAAAAAGTTGAGCAAAGTTTTGAGGCGATTAGTAGTGGCGAAGACAAAGCGATCGTTCAGTGTAGAAACGAGAAACAGAGATAGTGTCTGATTAAGAAGTTTTCAAGTAAAAGATATCAAGAATACTAACCCTAAGATCATGCTTACAGGAGTAGAAATTCTTAAGCAAAATCCACAATTAAAAACACTCGGAGTTGGACAAAATGATTTAAGATTTTTATCCAAGGGAATGTGTAAGAATCATAATAAAGAAAACCAGTTTACCAGGTTGAAACTGTGCTGTTCAAAGAGATAATGGAGAAGAAAGATATAAGTCGTGATTAAACGTACTTAAGCTGCAGTTGCAAAAAATCAGGTCTGAGGGACGCCATCATGTGGCATCAAATTCAAATTGTCCGAAACTTAAGAGTAGTGCAGCCGCGGGTTAGATACAAATGATACAGTGGTCAGTGGCAAGTGGGGGAAGTGAGGATGGGCCTGTAACCCCTCCCTTCAAAATAATTATAGCATAAATATAAGAATTCGATTAATAGTGAACAGAGCGAGGGATTTACCCACCTATTCCATCTGTTTTTCCTTCCCTTTTCGACGTACGAAATTCCCATTGTCCCTACCTACTCTATCTTGGATCATTTAGGAAGAGTGAAGATCAGGGTTAGTTAGTCTCTCTTAGCTTAGGTCACGTGATTGGTTGTGGGGTAATAGAGTGCAAACTAGACGACACGAACGTTTGGTGTTATTGGAAACGTCCTCATTTGAGTACGGTCTTTGGGTTTACGACAGATTGAGTGCTAATGTGCGGCTCAAGGTGATAGGAGGAAACGCCTTTTCAAGACAGAATGAATTAAGCTCCAGCATAAATACAGATGAAATCTTTAATTCGAAACAGAGTAAATTGATAAAAATAATAATCGAAAATATTTATTGATTCTGTCAAGTATTACGAGTCTAACTCTAAAGTCTTTCCTTAATACTTTTCTGTACAGTCTTCTGCCTCAAAATAAGACGAAGCGTGTGTATGAGAAGTCTTAACATATTCAGATCCTGCTTGAAATTTTTGATGCGTTGCATAAAGTCCAAACCTATGTATAGAATGACCGATTTTGAGCTGAGTCTTATGATTACTTTTTTGCAGTGGTCGGAACTCAGTTTGATAATTATTATAATTAAAATCGTGGTCTGTCTAAGATATTATTCTCGTCAATTCCTTTCTGACTAATCTTCGCGTTCTAATTTCAAACCATTTAGCTTTGTATGAGATAATGCAGCTTGTTTAAGAGCAACTACAAACTGAACTACAACTGAAAGAGGCGGAAACTGCTCAAGAAAGGAATAAAACAAAGGCACTAAATAAAGATGCAGAATCTACAAAACACGAAGAAACGTAAACCCAGGTTGTATCTAGAGAGAGGAGAAGACAAACAAGAGTAAATCGATCTACAAACATATAATAATGATTTCTACGAATAATTCGACTGTACAACAGTAATTACCATAAAAGATGCAGAAAACACTCTGGAAACAGGTATATACGGAACTTGGAAGATGGCAAATTGATAATTGAGATCAATATGGACACACAACAAGATACACTAGTGAGAAACTTAATTGCGAAATTTGATTATAGGCCAATCACAAATGTGGACGAAAAAATGATAATGTTTAGAAGATGCAGGTGATCAGGAGCTTAGAGAAGCCTAAAACAAAATTGAAAATGACTGGAAAGTGGTTACCAAACAAAGATGTAAAGATCCGAACGTAGAAGATTGAGTTCTTCAGTACTCATAGAAAGAAGTTAACGTGCAATGACACAGTACTTTGGACTTATGTGCAGCCCGAAAATTCCTTGCAAGCTCGGCAGTCTTGGGCTCATTTTTCAACTAGACTCGATCAGTATTCATCAAGCCATGTATTGTTAAAAGGAATAATCTTGAGACGGCTTGCTCAAAACCTAATACGACACATACTAGAAAAAAAAGCTGTCAATAGGGTTGCTGTTGACAAGCTAAAATGAATGATGAAAGACTCAAGTCTAGAACAAACAGTAATCTTTTTCAATCTTGCGTCATGGAAGCCAAATTTGCGTTTATATCTTTAGAGAATTGAAGATCGCCAATTGTAAATTATAAGAGAGGTTCATAAAGAATAATCAATGAGACCAAAGAAAAAAAAGAAAATAAAGACGAATAATTCTCCACTGCCTACTTGCTGATATTTCCCTTCTGGTTATTTTTGAGCCGGCTTGAGCACTCGATTGAAATTGTTCAACGCAGTTTGAATGTATACTTTGGAACACGTTTTTATCACTGCAATTTGATCATTATTTTCTGATTTATCTGGGTCTTAGTTTCCACTCTTCAATTGCCTATAAATGTAGTCACTTTGCAGCGTACAAGCCTATTTCATATATAGTATCTTGGTTCAATTTTTAATCAGATACTTAATTAAGCGTTACTATAATTTTGTGAATTAAATTGTAATTGTTTCTCCCAAATGCTCTCCAATGTTGATTTTTCTACGATATGATATGATATCAAGGCTGCCCGAACTACTTTTTCATCTTTAAAACTGATTGGTACTTGAGAAAAAGTTTTTAGTGTTATTCAGACAGCTGCTTGCTAGGTTACCATCTGATTGAATAAAATTACTTGGTTTCTCCAGAAGGAGCTCCATGAAACAAAACAGAGTACTCTACTCTTGTTCAAAAGAAAGTAGAGCAGATACATGAAAAGGACACCTGAACTAGTACTCGGGAAACACAATGTTTGTACTTGCAGATTACAAAATGGTAAACAACAAAAGTTCCTACTTGGAGTCCGTACTTGAAGTGTCTGCCAATGGAGTTTCTTAAAATAGTTAATTATGCAATTACGTCTTCCAAAGGTTTCTCCTGCCAACACTTTTACTATTTATCGTTTTGTCTGGATTACATTACAAAAACAAAAAAGAATAAGATTTAATTGAAACGCTCAAGATAAATGATTTCAAACTGCTAATAACAAAGTTTATCGGGGTCTTTCAAACAACATTAGCAAGATATTTTAAAATGTTGGAACAGGAAAATTCCTAGCGATGTCAGAAATGTTATTTTTAAAGTGAAATTTACATATAAAAAAGGAAGTTTATACTAAATTAAAAATAACCCAGTAATTTTATAATAGAACGAGTAATAGCAATAAAGAAGACGAAGGATGTTATTTTTACAACATGATTAACATAATTTGTTTGAGATTCATGACGTGGATTTCTCAAAAAAAGATCATTAGTGATTTTAATAAGCGCAATCTTCCAACTTTATACTCGTTTTGGTTTTTTCTAAATGACAACAAACTGTATCATACTAATAGATAGCGAATCTTAACAATAGACGTTTCGGCGTTTCATGGTTTTATGAGATCTTAATCGCAAAAGATTATATTGTTGTTAATTAAAGGGACTATTGTATAAAAGGTAAACGAAAATATAATAAAAAGAAGTTAGGAAACAAATTCAAGGCTGCAGCTTCAAATCAGACTGTAATAAGAAAAAGGGGATGGTATGATGTTCGGTTTTCCCCTCTCAGGCAAAATGAAACAAACTAATATTGATACATGTTATGATACTCTACAAAACGATCTAAATGAAGCCGATAGAATTGCTTATGAGTATGGAGATTTCAATGCAAGGGTAGAAAAGTGGATTCGGTGCCTAGTTGTAATACACCAAGCAGATAACAGAGATTTTGCAAGCACGGCGGCTAAGCCAACTTCTTTAAAAACGCAATAATAAATTTTCATGACAACCACATGTTAAACTTCCAGAATTTATTTCCCATCAATGTGTATGTATGTATTTATGTATGTATGTATGTACTGCCTCTATTTGTTAGAAAACGAAATTTACATTCCTGGATTATATAAGAAGAAGTTCAGCTGATGCGATCAGGCATGAGCTGCTCCTGCACTTAACCCTATTATAACAAAACAAGAATAGCAATAATATAAAAAAAATTTAAAAAAATATTCTTGTGGTATCAATATATTTTTGAGACAGCAGGAAGAAAGTAATTTGTGCACATATTTGCAAAATCTACCAACCAATGTCGAAGCTGCAGCCGATGCCTTGAGATTCAGTGGCAAACTATGAAAAACTGCGCTTACCCATTTCAGTAAAAAGCAGCGATATAGTTATGTTGGCTCTATGAATAAAATAAAACGTCGGTACAAAAAGTGATTTTATGGTAGAGAGATAAGGTCATCGGATCTGAATTCTTCCGATTTATTCCTTTGGGAAAATCTAAAATCTTTATCATAAATAAAAGACAAAGTCTAAAATCTTTAGTTTATACCAGCACAACTGTAAATGAAGCAGAGCTGAGATATCAAAGAATAACATCTTGCAACCTTGTAAAAAATACTTAAAAATTCTTGAGAACATAAGCGATGAGAAGACTTGAAGCAGGCATTACGGTAGAGGAAGATCCTTTTCTGCATTTAATTTCAAGTAGTTTTCAGTTTTATATTTTTGGAACAAATTATTTTGAATCAGTTTACTGCAGTTTCTCGTTACTAACAAGATCTTTGGAGAAAGGAATATAAAAAATAAAAACCAATTTTACTCAGAAATTCATTTAGAGAAAACTGATAAGAATGAGAAAATATCGCATTAAAAGCCATACCATAACTATAAGCAAATCAAAGTTGCAAGCAAAAAAGAAATAGGGATATCGTAAGACCGAACACACTATACATTACATGAATTTTGTCTCAACCAACTGTGTAAATTACATTGGAAAAGAGAAAACATCTTGTTAAATCCGAATCTGACAAAATAAGTGATTCTAAAAATATTCCGTAACAAAATGCCTTCTTTCATTAATCTTCTCAAAAACGCTATAAATCCAACAGCAATCAATACCTCGTCCTCCAAAACAAGACCAGTCCTTCCGCCTAACATAATACTTGCCCAAACCATTACAGTTCCAAACCTATTTTGTTTTCCAGATGCTTTCCAAGTTTTCACCTTCCTCAAAATTAAAGTATTTTTGCTTTTTGCAAGTTTTCCCAAGAGATATGGACGAAGTTGCTCATCACGATTGCCACTAGAGTATAAGGAATCAGCCACCAATAATTATCAATGATAGATAGCATTATCTCTTGTGCAAACCCCGCAAAATATCTAGACATGACATTAGATGTCAAACTAAAATGGAAAACTCATGTCAAAAAGAGACGGGAATGGGAGAAATTCGCAAATTTCAATACATAACAAAATATTAATATATAAACAGATGCTTCAACCGATCTGGGTGTATGGCATTCAGCTTTGGGGCTGTACCAAATAGTGCCATATCAATAAGATTAAGATTTTTGTATTGCAAACGCTTCATGGTAGGTACGTGCGTAATAGTGACATACATCGAGACATGAAATCAAGACTACAGAACAACGATAATGCAGAAGCAGTCAACCTCTTTTAGACAATGGCAACCAGATCAGTAGACTCAAGAGAACTAAATCGTTTGAGTTGGTACAACAATTAAAGAAAAATTTTAGAACACAACTGAATGAACTTTAGTGTTCAATTGCAGCATTTATTAGAAAACTACATTTATTAGAATTAAGTTCGCGGTTAGTCTGCTAGATTAGTCGCAATGCCCCACACACACCTTTGGGTGTTAAGTACGTTTCTGATACTATAATTTTAGCTAAAATATACAAATTTTAAGTTGGAATTTTTAAAGAAAATTAAATGTCTATGGTAAATATAAAGCCAGGAATCTGTAATTATAGTATGATCTTATTGGGAAAATTTACTTTCATATGTACCGTAAAACTTAATGTAAATTTACTAAATTCTTGATATGGCATTATAGTTATTATTATTATTATTATTATTATTATTATTATTGTTACGCCCACCTTTAGTGTATTTTTTAATTAATTGTAATGTACAGACCGATTCAAATTCGAGCTTAAGCATGGGGCTCTCGCTTATTTTAAAAGATAAAAATTTTCAATAATAATGAAGCCAGAAGCAAAAAGTGTAAATCGCCATTTTGTGGTTTTCGATCATAAGTCAAAAATGTATGCTCTATCTCTTATAACAAGAGAGGGTCCCATGCTTAAGCTTAATCCCAGAACTTAAATCAAATTAAAATAAAATAGCACGGCAGCAAGTGTCTAATTTATAAAACTCAGTATCACTTCCACACAAACTATTAATAAAAATATCACTTTGGACTAAACATCGTTTAATTGACATATTTCGACAACTCATCACATAACGTAAAATAATAAAGAGAGAATATGTATTCTTAATAATAATTATGACTCTTCTCAGTAGGCTTAAGAAGAAATTATATGATGCAACCACAAATATTTAAGTTTTAAGTCACTAAACCTTCAATATAAGTAGGTCGTCTTAATGTTTTGCAGAGTATCGGGAACAGTAGCGTAGCTAGAGAAGAAACAGCCCGGTGTTATCCCTCCTTTATAGAAAACAGTAAAGGAATTAAGATATTATACAGGGTGATCATCTTAAAACTTCCCATCTTGAATAACTTTTTAATTAGTAAAAGTATCAAAAATCGCTGAAACGCTTCGGGTTTGTTTTGGAGGGGGACATTTAACAACCTACTCTAGTCAGTTGAGCAACTTTTACCCTTCCCCCCAACCGCCCCCTCTCCAAAATTTTAAATGGCACTACTCTATGTGTGATATATCATTTTAAAGGGTATAAGATTCTTAATCTTTTACATCAAAGAAAATCAAAATCGGCCGTTCGTAAACGTATTTAATTTAATCAATAGATTTCTGTCTCTAGTTCACGAACAGCTGGACCGATTTTAATTTTCGTTGATGTAAAAGATTGAGAATTTTATACCTTTTAAAATGATATATCACACATGGGGTAGTGCCATTTAAAATTTTGGAGAGGGGTTGGTTGGGGGGAAGGGTAAAAGTTGCTCAACTGACTAGAGTAGGTTATTATAGATGTCCCCCTCCAAGAAAAACTCAAAGCGTGTTAGCAATTTTTGATAATTTTACTAATTAAAGAGTTATTCAAGGTGGGAAGTTTTAAAATGATCACCCTGTATACAGTGTGCATAATGAAAGATTAAAGTTTTTGAAGTTACGCCCACGGTCTGGCTTGAGCTCCTCTTCTATTAGATCTGTCTACGCTACTGGTTAGGAGTAACTAGCTTGCTATCCAACTCAACATTTTCATTCGATTACCTGGAACGCCGTTCACTTTACTTAAATTGTTTATTTTCGTTTTGAGGGTGCCATTTTTTTTGACTTGGTTCCAGAATCTGGATATATTTTATAAAAATATCGTTGCACATACTCCAGAATTATACTGAAATGATGACCGTGAAGCTGAAACAACCATTGTGGCACAACCACAAAAGAACTATTACAAAATTTAGTACTCACTAATTACTGATTTATTACCCAAAAACGAAATTTATTACTCTTGTCGTTAATACAATAACAGGGGTTGTTCCAGATTCTCAGTGAACCCTAGCACAACCACCCCAAATGCGTTTCAGAATCGATTCGTGTGCTTCTTATGGCAACTGGATACGTCTGGAATTTATTACTCCAGCAGAACCAACCCAAATGCATTCCGCAATCGATTTACTGAGAGAAGGAAATCACTAAAAGAATACAGAGAAAATAAAAAGATATTACAGTGGAATAGAGTGGAGAAGACATACGATAGTTTAGGTAGGAAATAGGGAAGGATTGTGGTTAAAAAGATGCATTGAAGAAAACTTTTGACCAATTATGATTGGAATTATGCAAGGCAAATTGGAAATGAGGAAGATAGGATAAAAAAGGGAATGAATAACAAATAAATGTAGGATGATACACCGTCGGAATAAGGAGATAGGAGCTGAAATGAAATTTGTGTACACGGCTAGACCTAAATATTCTCAATAAACAAATTTATTTGTTCAATAATCTTTAGAAACATAATTATCACATTTGGGAATCTTTTTTATAATTACCAGTTACTATAAGAAGCGCATGAATCGATTCTGAAATGCATTTGGGGTGATTGTGCTGGAGTAATATATTCCAGACACATCCAGCTACTATAAGGAACACAAATCGATTTTGAAATGCATTTGGGGTAGTTGTGATGGAATAATAAATTCCAGACTTATCCAGCTACCATAAGAAGCACATGAATCGATTCTGAAACGAATTCTGTCGGGTTGTGCTAGGTTCACTGAGAAGCTAGAGCAACCCCTGTTATTGTTTTAACGGCAAGTGGGGATTAGAAATCAACGTCAGCAAAACGGAATATACGAGGGTGGTCTGAAAATTTTCCGACCTCAACGTGAAGATGGCAGCACTAGTAAATAAAAGCTACTGAATTTCGTTGTTCATCTGTTGACAGTTACTCACCAAAGTTTCAGCCATTTTGGACGCGCAGTTTTTATGTAACAGTCGTTTGAGTGAGTTGATGTGAGTTTTTTTGTGAAAATGGACAAAATCGAGTATCGAGCTGTCATTAAATATTTGTTTTTGAAAGGCAATACGCCTTCGCAAATAAAAGATGAGTTGGATTCTGTGTATGGGGACTCTGCACCATCATTTACCATAGTGAAATTTTAGGCTGCTGAATTTAAACGTGGCCGTAAGAGCTTGGGAGACGATGAACGTTCTGGACGTCCAAAAACTGCAACTACCGACGAAAACATCGCCAAAGTTCACCAAACGGTGCTAGACGACCGCCGAATTAAAGTGAGAGAGATAGCAGAGATTATGAACATGTCAAAAGAACGTGTTTGTCACATATTAAATCAACATTTAGGCATGAGAAAGCTGTCCGCGCGTTGGGTGCCGCGTTTGCTCACGTTAGACCAAAAACGTGTTCGAATGAATATTTCCAACGCTCTTTTGGCGCAGTTTAGGCGAAATAAATCCGAGTTTTGGCGCCGATTAATTACTGTAGATGACACTTGGATACACCATTATACGCCCGAAACAAAAATACAGTCCAAACAGTGGACTGCAAAGGGGGAACCGGCTCCAAAAAAAGCAAAAACTGTTTTTTCGGCTGGGAAAGTGATGGCGACTGTTTTTTGGGATAGTCATGGAGTTATTTTAATCGATTATCTTCAAAAAGGAAAAACCATTACAGGAGCATACTATGCATCATTAC
Organism: Ignelater luminosus; assembly: GCA_011009095.1. Lineage (NCBI taxonomy): Eukaryota > Metazoa > Arthropoda > Insecta > Coleoptera > Elateridae > Ignelater > Ignelater luminosus. The sequence continues at coordinate 96,000 of VTPC01001964.1, forward strand.
TTGACAAGCTGAAGGCAGAACTTGCGAAACACCGGCAACATTTGCAGAAAAAGAAAATCCTGTTTCACCAAGACAACGCACCGTCTCACACCTCAGCGGTTGCCATGGCGAAAATCCACGAATTACGGTTTGAACTGCTTGACCATCCGCCTTACTCACCAGATCTAGCCCCAAGCGACTTCTTTTTGTTCCCTCATTTAAAAATTGCGCTCGGAGGACAAAGATTTTCGTCAAATGAAGAGGCAATCACCTTCGTGAACAATTATTTTGCAGAGAAAAATGCCGAGTACTATTTGGACGGGTTACAGAGATGGAAGCATCGCTGGGAGAAGTGTGTAGAGTTACAAGGAGACTATGTTGAAAAATAAAAAAAAATTTTCAGAAAAAATGTCTTGTATCTTTATTAGGTCGGAAACTTTTCAGACCACCCTCGTATGTGCGTTGGAGGAGAACAACAAAACTTGATTACTGAGCAAGGAGAACAAATTAAGTGCTGCAGCGAGTATAAATACCTAGGACTAAAAATCAGAAATAGGGGAACGTTGGATGAAGCAATTAACGATCGTAATGCACAAGGAAAGAAAGCCATCACGTTATTAAATAGTATAGTGTGGGACAAAAGCATAAGCAACAACAATAAAGGGCAAATATACGATACTGGAGTGAAAAATATAATCACATATTCGTGCAAAGTCTGGCAAATAAAAGAAAGAACGAAACAAAGATTGCAGGCAACAGAGATGAACTTCTGGAGGAGAGCGGCCGGGAAATCCAGGCTCGAAAGAGTAACCAATGAAAGAATTAAAGAGATAATGAATGTGACACACACAATAGTCGATGAAATTAAAAACAGACAACTTACATGATACGGACATATTCAAAGAATGCCCGAGTCCCGAATACCTAAACAAGTATTAAGATGGAAACCAGCAGGAAGAAAACGTGGGAGACCAAGAAGAAGCTGGCAAGAGTGGAGGATATGTGGAACGACAGAGAAGCATGGAGATACGGCATCGGAAGACGTAGAACGTTGTAATACGCGCTTCATGGAAACTACCCAAGTGTGGAGAAAACGTTTGATTCTTCAAGAATTAATTCTGTTAATTCTTCTACAAAATTTAAAGCAATAGAAAAGTTTTTTATATTTAAAAAAAATACGGCGACGTTCCTTCCCACCTCCGGGTCGGTCTCAGACTTTAGTCTATTCTAATAAGATATCCCCCTTAAAAGCGGTAAAGTTCGTCAGAGAAACCGTTTAATTTCAAAACAATAAGTTGTTGAATTCGAAAACATTAAAAACCATACATTGGCGGATGTGTACGATTCAATTAAAAATATTGTTCTTTACTTAAAACAAAATACCTTTCGAATTGCGTAAATTTCTGCTTAGGCGTTAGGGTACTACCATTAATTATAGAATGCGGATTTAAAATGCGTTATAGTGACGTATTGTGGTAGGTCATAAAAACAAAACTAAAAATAGAATTCTACAAATTGCATTAAAAAAAAGAATAAATAAGAAATTTGTGCTATCTATAAATATTTATCATATCAAAATAATTAAAACTAATAAAACGTTTGGCTAATCCTTTTCAAAAACAAAAGTTTATTTTTGAATTAAATTAAAATGCAATCCCACACTTGACGTCAACTGAAATATTGGGTTATCATTCTCAGTCACTTTTTATATTTATACAATAAAAAAGCTTGTAATGAGATTTCATTTACTGTCCTTTTTAAAACAAAGATTATCGTACGCAAACACAGAGGATTGCTACTATATAAAAACAACTTTCGAAACAGATACGTTTGTTTGAAATTTAAAAATAATTGAGAAACCAAGAAAATAATATCCAGACAACTACGCCACTGTATGGAGATAAGCCCGCGTTTACGCCCCCAAATATTCTCACCATCAATCAACCCTCATAATACATATTCAAATATGATAATACTGTTGTGACTGGTTGATTCGTTAGAAATTTATAAATACGCGGAGATTCCCTAGAAATGTCCAGAATAATCAGGTTAAAATGGAATTTCTCGAGTTTTAATGATGCAAACCGCACACCAGTGGTTAATTTGCCAAGAACCGATTTACAACTTCATTGTATACTAATGGAAGGTTAAATTTAATAATACCATGCTCATAGATTAAATTTTTTTAAATTATTATGAATCAGTGTTTTACGTAAAGATATTTAAAAAAAAAAGAAGAAATTAAATCATTATAGTCTAACAATAGGAAATGTATTCAAATTTTACAAGATGATTAATCAATGTTTACTAAATATGCTGGGAAATGATTCAGTTATAATTTCTCTTCCATATTTATTTGAAACTTATTTTGCCGAAACATCGTCCGTTGACACTTTATTGACGTCAATCAAGTAACACATACATTTATAATAAAGTTCGCACGTATATCGGAAAACAAGATCAATGTGTTCATACTGTTGTAACACAAATAAAAAAATGTATGAAAGTTTTATCCAACATCCAATGGGATTGCGTTATTATAAGGAAAGTAGATTATTTAATTGGAATTTCTTGATTCGAGACTGATATGATGATGAAGTAAAAAATTGTTATAATTAGATATTTTAGTATAATATAAAAATTGATTGCTATAAAAAAACCATGAGTATTTCATTTCGTCTGTCAGCATCACAGAATTTCCAGGCAATTAAAAAGTTTTTAACTAGTTTATTGACAAATTAGCCTATAATTAAATAACATTACACTTGTTTAATCGGCGTACAAAACAACGTGCAAAATTTCCGACAATTTCTAAGAAGTGTTCCTGAAAACCCGTAACTTGAATGATAGTGTGGTTCACAAGTTCCATTTTGGCTATTTTTGCCTGACTTCACCAAAAATTATGATCGAGGTGTCATTCGATTCGAAATGGCATTTAGAAACTTTTCGAACATTTCGAAGTCCCGCGCAAAAAAATTGCAAAAGTTATAAACAAATTCGTAAAAAAAGGGGTTTCGTTTTTTGCAAATATCTCGGAGAATATTGCAAATATCCGAAATCAAAAAAAAAAGATCCTTAAAGAGCAGGAAATTTCCTACAAAAAAGTCCTAACTCCCGGAATTGCACCACCAATATTTATAATTCTAATTTAGAGGTGAAAATAGGGCTAAAAACGCGTGATCTGGCCGCCGCGCGCGCCGCACAGTGGTCTGAGCCGAACATTTAGGGGGACAAAAGTCAAAGAAGTAAGTAGAATGGATGATGGTTGGTGTATAACGGTAATTTGGGTTTCTGATTACAAATTCGTCATCAGAATTGACAAATTCAAAATGGCGGAACAAACATGGCAGACATGACAATAAAAAAATAACAAATTTTTCAAATAATTGAGTGTACAGGATATTTTTAGATACTCGCTTTCAAATTATAAGTGTAGAGTAAAAAACATAATGACGGAACAAATATGGCGCACATAATTGCAAAACTTATTTTATTTACTCAAAAAAGAAACAATTGAATAATTAAATAAATGAACCAATATAAAAATAAATGAATGAATGAATAATTAAATAAATGAACCAATAAAGAAATAAATGAATAAATGCTTTTAGAGATGTTAATAGAATTATTTATTAAATCGATTCCAATATTAATAGAGATTTTACTTTGTTAGTAAGTTCGGATGGATTTTTAACGAGAAATTTGCGCAAACATGAAGTCAAAGAATCTGAAGATTCTAACAATCTATGAAACAAATCGAGATTGGTTTCGAAGCAAGGATATAATAATTAGTTAAAAGTTAAATGATTAATTTACTAAAATTGTAAAAAGATCCTTAAATTCAAATAAGTGACAACTGTTGATATAAATCATAGCATAGTAATCTATGACCGATATTTGAGAATAAAATTTAATATAGAATTGTCATTTCAACATCTATAGTCCAGTCACTTTATACATTCACCTCTAAAAACATCCGACTGAAGGTTTTCCTTAGGAATTCTCTTTATTTGGGCGTCAAAAACAATCCCTCGAAAGTCTATAAATCCAACTGGACTGCTACAGAAGTTACAGAAGGTCAAAGGTCACGAAAATCAGTTTTTCTCAAATATCTCAAAAACTATTGGTTTTACGTAAATTTTGTATAGAACCATTTTGTGTAGATTTAGCTCATGAACAAATTTCATAACAACCAAAATTAAGGTAAAACTAACTTTTGAACTTTTGTAACTTCTGTAGACGTCCAGTTGGCTTTATGGACTTTTGAGGGATTGTTCTTGACGCAGAAATAAAGAGAATCCCAAAGGAAAATCTTTAGTCGGTTTTTTTTAGAGGTTTGGCCTTTTTTTTGTATAAAGTGACTGGGCTCTCTAACCTAAAATTATCAAAACTCTGAAATTTTGACATCATAGTACTTTTCATTTGTAAACCCATTAATAAAGACCATAAAAAAAGAGATAATTCGAGTTACGATTATTACAAAATGTATGGATGTTACGTAGACACACGATAAGGCGATATTGCACCAAAAAAAAGTTTTGATTTACTATAACTTTTGAATAGGCAAGTAAAGACAAATGAAACTTTGCAAGATTTATAGACTTTTATGTGTGCTTTTAGGTACCATAGACATTATTCCATAACTAAGCCTAACAAATTGATGCGAGGCCTCAAAATATATATGATCCAAAAAAATAATGAATAATTATAACTTTATATTAAGATTACACAGTTACTATTCCTAAAACTAAGTATATACGCACAATTACAGACTTATCAGAGCCTATCGATGCCATAATATATACAGATGGCAAACCAAAACACACTGGAAGCGTTCAGAACAGATGCGCGTTTTTCGAGTCTTGTATTTGATAACAGCGTTAAAATATTTTATCGGTCGTTTTATTTTTGTCGGTTGCAGCCCATATTTTGTAATAATGTACCTAGCCATAATATATACAACCATATTTATAAACAATTTGTAATTTTTTAATAATTATGTACCCCATTTTGGATCCGCCATTTTTAATTTTACAATTTTAACCTTAAATTCGTAATCAGAGACCCGAATAACCTTTTTATGTACCAATCATCACCCATTTTACTTATGTTTTTGACTTTTGTCCGCCTAGATATTCGGCTCAGACCACTGTGCGCTGCTTAGTTTGCATCTCTTTAACAAAAATAATTTTTTTTACCTATTAAATATAAATATTAACGAATAAAAAAATTCAGGTATCATTGGGAGACATGAATGAACAATAATCCATCGGAAAAAAAATTTTCCCACAATTTGTTTATTAGTTATGCTTTTGTTAACTAAAGAAATTTTACCAATTTTTGATTGTTTATAAAAAAGTGAAGATTGGCAGTTTTTTAATTTTTCCAACGGGGATCTGTTCTGTAGCCTTTGAGAATAAGTTCAAGAAGTGAAAAAAATCTCAGGTTTTTAGTTTAAAAAATATCATGGTTTTTATGTAAATTTTCAATTGGTAAAATTTCTTTAGTTAACAAAAGCATAACTAATAAACAAATTGTGGAAAAAATCTTTTTCCGATGGATTATTGTTCATTCATGTATCCCAATGATACTTGAATTTTTTTATTCCTTAATATTTATACTTAATAGATAAAAAAAATTTTTTTGTTAAAGAGAGCAAACTAAGCGGCGCGCGCGGCGGTCAGATCACGCGTTTTTAGCTCAATTTTCACCTCTAAATTAAAATTATAAATATTGGTGGTACAATTTCGGGAGTTCGGACTTTTTTGCAGGAAATTTCCTGCTCTTTAAGGATCTGTTTTTTGATTTCGGATATTTGCAATATTCTCCAAGATATTTGCAAAAAACAAAACCCCCCCTTTTTTGTTTTTACGAATTTGTTTATAACTTTTGCAATTTTTTTGCGCGGGACTTCGAAATGTTCGAAAAGTTTCTAAATGCCATTCCGAATCGAATGACACCTCGATCATAATTTTTGGTGAAGTCAGGCAAAAAATAGCCAAAATGGAACTTGTGAACCACACTATGAGAATGACTTCTAGGTCAGAAGGATAACGGGGTTGTTTTGGCATCCTTAATCACATTTACTACACAAAAAACTCTCGTGGATACAAAGACTTGTGTAATGTTACTTCAAACAAAACATTACAATTAAAGTGTTTTAATGTATTTTAAGAAATTTTCAAACTCAGTAGTTGTTGGATCAACTGGAATTTGTTGCGACGCAATTAAATCGAATGTTAAATGAAGACCGGAACGCACCTTTTAGTTGACAAAGTACAGTAATACCCCGAACTTACGCGATAGGTGGGACCGAGCGATAACCGCGTAACTTGAATTCGCGTAAATTGAGGTACAATTTTGCATGTAAATACATACAAATTATGTTTAAATGGGACCGGAGACTAAAGAAAACAATAGTTTAGAAGAAAAATGTGTAATAAAATCTTAGATAATTATATTATTATGAATGAACTGAGACCTTCTGTCAACAAAAGACGAATCGACGAGAGGATTTAAAAACCGCGTAAATTGAATTCGCGTAAAACGAGGTAGCGTAAATGGGGGTATTACTGTATTACAAATTTTTCTGACATAAAATACTTGAGTTCATTAGATCTAACGTGTGGATATTGGTAAATTCCTTTATATGTGGTTGCTTTTCACAATATTATTAAATGTCTGGAAATTCCGAAAGGAACGCTGAATATTTAGAGAACAGATTATTTATTAGTAACGTAACGTAAAAAATCTGATTGCACAAAAATCTACGACTAGAATTTACATTATTATAAAGTTGAACTCGAGTTTAGTTTTCGTTTTTCATATACCAAGGAAAGCAGTAACACTCCTAACCACTATCTACAATAGTATAATACGACTAACCTACTTCCCTGTATCCTTGAAATTCGCACAAATAATTCTGATCCCTAAACCTCTCGAAAGACTGTTATTGAAGAGACTAGAAAAGGAAGTCGATTTCAACGAAATTTTACCAACGCATCAGTTTGGGTTCCGTCAAAGTCACACCGGTGTCATAGAATTGTCAACGAGATAATAAGAAGCCTAGAAGAAAAGAAAATCTGCGTAGCAGCATTTTTACATATACAGCAAGCATTTGACCGAGTTTGGCATCAAGGTCTACTACACAATTTAAAACTTATCCTTCCTTCCTAAAATCCTACCTCGACGAACAACAACATTTAATAACAACAATTCTAGATTGCATCCAGTAAAGGCTGGTGTACCGCAGGGTAGTGTTTTGTTGCCATTCTTATACCTCATATTTACGGCGGGCATTCCAACTATGGAAAACACAACTATTGCTACTTTTGCAGGCGACACTGCGATACTGTCTGTGAACATCAACCCCCAATTAGCCGCCGAACGCCTACAAAACCATCCAGATCGGCTCGACTCCTGCAGATACATTTTAAAACAAGACTTAATAACTGCCCAAACGTTTCAATTAACAACACTCCGCTATCAATGAAAAACGAAGTGAAATACCTAGGCCTAATTCTTGACTCAAGTTGAAGTCGCACATACAATCCAAACAAACACAGATTACCCTAAAGGTTCGCCAAATGCACTGGATCTTAGGCAGAAAATTCAAACCAAAAACGAAAAATAAAAGTGCATCATCAAACCCATTTGGACGTATGGAATTCAACTGTGGGGGTGCACCAAACCTTCCAACTCAAAAATTATCCAACGGTTACAATCAGAAATTCTACGCATGATCCTTAATGCATCTTGGTTCGTTAGCAATAAAACTATCCATGATGACCTAGCCATACCTACAGTAGAAGAAGAAATCCGCAGGTTCAGCACTAACTATTTCCTAAACCTTCCAGGACATCAAAATGCTGAAGTCAGCCAACTTGGAAATAAAATTCCGGTGTCCAGAAAACTGAAAAGGAAACGACCACAGACCTACATGACTAGTCGTCCATACCCAAATTCGAAGTGTAGTCACTGGACTACTTCTCTCCTCATGTAAAGTCGCTCATCCAATTTATTAAATGCTCTCAAAGAGCAGATTGTAGATTTCTTAGTTAATAAAAAAAATATTCGAGTAAAAACACTGAGAGAGTATTAGCAAAAATTCTAGAAATATACCCTAAAGTCGAGTTACTTTACTCCACTAAAAGGTGTTTTCTAAACTTTTCTGTAGTAAACTACACGACAAAAAAAAATAAATTTTTCTTTTCGCGCTTTGCTTAGTGAAAACGGTGATTGCTCTCAACTTCGGGACACTTCAGATGAAATAAAAAATGTACTTAGAAAAAAAGAATAAATTTGTTGGTGGGCTAAAACTAGCCCCCACTTTGGTTTACTCTGTCCCACCTAAAAGTTTTCTCTATCTTAAGCATAGTAAATGCAGACTGGGATAGAATAGCACCAGGTAATAAATCAACAAAAGCATAAGGTATGGAAAGTTTACAAATTTATCACGTTTTATAGGGATTATAATAAGTACTGACAATAAATTTTTTCTAATTTATACTTCAGCTAGATAGGGTGTCCTATCTAGTTGTCGTTTTGTACACCAGTCCAGAGCATTTTTATTTTTTCTACTTTACGCTTGACCTGAATACAAAGTACTCTTTCTCGAAAGTATGTTTTTTTTCAGCATTATTGTTTTTTTTTCAGTTTATGCTCGGCCTGCATACAAGTTGCTAACTCATTTTGGATCAAAGCAATCGCGGGGAGGGCTTAGGAGTGGCTTAGAGGAGCTGCTGTAGTTATTACTAATTGTGGATCAATTTCCACTTCATAATGTTGATGTAAAAGTCTCTATACAACTGTATGTATACTGGATGATATTCCGTGATTGTAACTGCTTGATTGGCACATTTATCTCCACGAAACCAATCAAAATATGTACTCAACACCAACTTACGTGTTCTTACAGGCATTTCTATCACTTTTGTTTGTAGCTGTTTACGAAACTTTAGAATCTTTTTATACTACTACATATTGTTACGTTTTGACAAAAACGTGTATTTATTTTTAATATTTATTTTTATTACAATTTATTTCCAGAATTTATTTACACTAAATTATTTATTTGTTTACAGAAGAACTTATTTATCACTAATTAACATTTATTTCGTTCGTAACTACTAGCTGATTGTCTGTAGAACTGCCTTCGGCTCGATCAACGCAACCTTATATTCGTTTCCGCGTGGTTCTTGATGAGCTCAGGAAGTTTGCGCTTTTTCTCGAACATTCGACGGTGGAAAACTCTGGATAGTTCGAGATTTCTTCGGCACATTCGACCAGCTTGTTCGAGACTGTTCGAGACTTTTTCTAGTATATTCGAGGGGTGGCGCGTTACAATATGTAATGCAATAAATAATTTTATAAGTGACAGTCCGCGAGTTGAAACTTATGACACTGCACAGTGAGAATTTAATGTACATTATCCAGACTGTTTTGGCCGTTACAGAATTCTAGATTTTAAATTAATTTTCCGCCTTGTAAGATATCAAGTTCATCTTATCTCTATTTCAGTCTGTTATCTTGCCACCCTGTACACAACCTGATAAGACAGGGATCGTTTGTCGTTAACTGGTTATTTGTTTCATTGTTATAAAATTAACTAACAGTTTTTATTTGTATCTGGAACAGATTGTTAACACAATCACTAGATTCCATTTTGATCAATAAAAAAAGCAAAAATTTTGATTAACACCAGGTGGGTGGACGACTTTTCAATGTTATTCCTACTAGTCATATTAGAATATGATGATGCATGTTTTCAAAATCGAAAGGAAAGGAAAAATAATTGCCAAAAGAGAGAAAAAACGTAACAACGTTTGATACATAAAAAACGCCTCAGAGAATTCAATGTTCAAGATCATCGATGGCACATTCTTCAGATCTAATAGAAAAGAGTTTAGATTGAAGACTACGGAAGTTTACTTGTGGAATAGATTTTCCCCATTCATTATTTATCTGACAGAGGATTTTCACTGGCTTGAATTCCTATTGCTAACTAATTGACAAACTTATCCCAGGCGAGGATAGAAAAACAAAGCTTTCAACGGACAGATTTATCCCAGCAACATAACCCGTAATGACTTGCTATGAAATATACAACGCGTGCAACCACAGTGACAAGCATTTCAAGACAAGTTATTCAAATAACAAACCACCCGTTCCTTAAAGCAGAAGTATTCTCTTGAATGCAATAAAACGATGCAAAGTTAATTTCTAGACAGAATTATCTTACGGACGTCCCAAGTAGGACTTAGTTTATTTAGAATTTACAGATACGTGAAACCTCTAACGAACAGCAATTCAATGTCCGTAATCTCATGGATTGCAACGTTTTAGGACTTAGCAAAGTGTCCTTAATACAGTGGTGTTGGCTATATGAAGGAGTTCGTTAAGAGAGGTTTCACTGTATAAACAAAAAATATCTGAAATACCCTAACAGACCTAATATTCCCCATACTGTCACTCATTTTATTGTCCAAGATATTCATTTTTATGACTGAACCACAGCGAAAGGGTATATATAAGCAATTGTCAAATAATTCCTTCCCCATTATCTTATTATAAACAGCCTTAACTTATCTAAAATTCTTGTTTTACGTTCTTGAACTTGAATTTAGTCTTCTTCATTGAAACTGATGAAGTAAAGCACAACAGAGATTACTCAAAATAATCATAAAGTCAAAGAGTAAAACTAGAGAGATTGACCAGAAAGTTATGCTGTAGCGACGAAATATTGGTAGCTGAGAAGCAAAAGGAGGATATAGGTAAAAAGTTAAAGGTATAGAAAGATTAAATTTAATAAGAGCCGGAAGAAGAGAACAGAAGTACAGTATCTGTTACAAATATATTGTTAAGCTCACAGGGTAAAAGCATTCCAGACAAAGTATATCTATCTTCCTCACGAAAAGACATCGCATTTAAATCGGGAAAAACAATAGTCTATAACAGGATGAGTGAAATCTTGTACAAGTGTGACGAAATATGAGCTGCTCTACAATATTAACTCAATGTGTCACTTCTTGTACGGAAGGGATAACTCTAAGAGTTCTAAGTGGACTCTTCAAAATTGATACACAATCACTACACTTCCAAACATTGAAAGTCAAACAGACTGGGTATATCTTCTAGTATTTACATATTCAGAAGAAATATAGTTGTTGCCTCTGAAGTATTTGCTAAGAGTACAGAAGATTAACTGAAAATTATTGTGTTGAATTAACTATCTTAACATCTACCTCGCATATACCACCAAAGTGCGGAGGAAAACTGGTATGCGATGTCTCATTTGATGTTACAAAAGAAATTTTACTTTCTGTTAAACTCCTCCAGTTCAGAATTGATTCCATTGTGAATATAAAACGTAAAGTCTGAAAACAAAAATAAGTAAGAGCTATTATTAAAGAGTAAAAAGAAGAGAACGAATACATTTTATTCTATCCATGTTACCTCAATTAGGCAGTTTTTGGAGACGAATAAAGTCTGTTAAAGTGCATTTTAGAATTTTTCTATTTTGTAAGTCACCGTAATTTACCATTACATTCAAAAGTCAAATAAATTTTAAAAAGAAAGAAAAGACTTTCATTGTGATAGACAAGAATTAATAGAAAAACTTGTATCGTCGCTTTTATTGAAGACGATCATCAACTCGTATTATAAGATGTTAAATGGCAAAAAGCCCATAACCATAAATTCTGAATTCATTACCGTCGTGAACATAATTGAATTGATAAATATATGTGAGTTGTCGTTAGCGGTTTACCGTTTATAAGTTACTTCTTAGCTTTTTAAAGTCAATGACGCTTTCAATTTTATTAAATGTTTATTATTTCTTCTTGTAAGTGCAATAGCACCTGCTGTATACACAATGTTAGATGAGAATGTTATTCTATACCATATTTGAAATTTGTATTATTTATATAACTGGATTTTACCGCTATAATGTACAGACTTCTTGGTTTTCATTCTTGTAAACTATACTGTTGTGATTTAGCTAACTCGTTTTACATAAGAAAACAAATAATTGTTTTAATTGACGTAATATTCAAACAAAAACATAAAATAAGATAGACAGGTCAAGGTGTTATTTCCGCCATAATCCTGTTATAATAATAAAGACGAAACCTTTATTAACGAGCACCATCCTTTAATGATCTTTTCATTGAGGTGAAAAAACCGATCCTCATTCATCTGTATTACATAAATTAGACTTGATTAAACGTCGTGTTTACCATATAATTCTTTTGGTTAATTCTTCAAGTTGGATTTTGACTGGATGGAACTGTTTTGCACGATAGAAAAGAATTAATTTGAATAAATTAATAGGTTTAAGGTGAACATGCAATCGAACGAACGCGTGTCTATTGTAAAATAATAATATTCGTTTTTATTATTTTATCGCAAACAACAAATGGTTTTATATAATAAGTCAATGAAGATTTGCAACGTTCAAATGAATCGACATCGTATATGAAAACAACCTATTTCAAGTAAAGGGTGAGTTAATTCAATGTCAAATTTCCAATTTTATAAGTAAGATTATTTCAGATTCTAGCATTTAAAGAAATATTTTTGCAAGTAATGGCCTCTAGATAAATAAACTGTATTGTATACTGATTCTAGCCGCAAGCATACTACAGTTTTTATAATAATAGACTTCCTTAACAACGTTTATTGAGGTAATCTTACAATTAAAATTAAATTAAAATATGATGCGTCTTGGATTTGAATACTATAGTATCTTCGCAAAACAGAACAATTCTAGTACAATCAATCGAGAGGTGATGCAGTTGACAACTGGCTTAATTACCTACAATTTCTGTAAACAATAGTGACGTCAAAACAACACGAATTCTTTTGTAACCATGGCCTAGTTGCCCACTAAACCGTAATAACACCGCAACAATGTGATTTTTTCATTGTTAATTCGTTAATTTCCATTTACGTGATTTTTTCCTGTTTTATATAAATTGCCTTAGAAATAATTAATTGGCGTCAATTATGTACACGAGATTATTATGTAAAAGAACTGACCAGTGTTTTTTCAATTTTATGGCTGAAAAAGTCGTGCATAATTTGACAGCTTACAAATTATGTATTACGATATGAAAATTCAATAAGTTCTTAAAAACTTTGCGCCTGCTTACAGTGCATGATTTGAAATTCTATTAGAAGTCAGAACCTGTATTCACTTTCATAAATTCTCAAGCAAAATTGAAATTACCAAGGTTATATAAAAAAGTTTTACATTTGAGAAGAAAATGCAAATATCTGAGCATTCTTCAAGTTGACATCTTCAAATCACAAATGTAAAAAACAGGACCGGAAACGAACATATCAAAAACGTTCGCTTCAAAGGATTATCATTAAAAGAAGCAACATCCGGAATATACTTACAGGATAAACCAAATGAAAACCAGAAGATAAGTTGACGAGTCTCGTTTTAACAGCAAGGGTACGCATTTAGAACAAAACCAGTCAGTCAATCCACGGAAACTCAACACGAAAGGCTGCTGTAGAAATATAGAAAGTCATGTACTCGAGAAGGTGCAGGTGATCGAAAATGAAGAGATTGGTAGGTTTTCCAAGCAATCAGTTGTCAAATTGATCTTGATTGGTGTTTCGCATTAAGACAGTTAGAACATATTCAAATTTTGGCAAGCCAAGTAGCCAAGTCAGCATATTTTATGTTATCTACAGATGGACTCGTTGAGAAATGCTAGTAAAGAAATCATCAAAGCTGTATATAATAGACTGAGTCATTATACAAAGATGTTACCATCTTGATACTATTGCACCTGAACAAGCTATGCTATCTCCAATAGCTTCTCATCATTTCACTTAATGCTGTAGCCAGAAGTCTGTAAATTACTTTTGGCTACAGAAGGTGACAATAATGGAACTCAACATTAAGTGGGGTGACACTGATATCCCGAGGCGACTTTGATACCCACTTTTTCACGCCAAATTAACTCGTATTGAGTACGGACCAATCACGATAGAAAGCCGCAGATGGCAGCAATGCGTCGTCAAGATTCTCCCTGAATCATTCATGTTGTTTAATTGACTGGGTTCACAATAGTACCAAGGATAGCGAGTTGATAATTTCGTAACAAGTTTTATCACGAAATTTGAGTCTCAGAAAACTGTAAGTGCACAAAAGTAAGTAATGTTTCTCTTTGTTTTGCTTTAGACTATGTGAATTGCCACATGTTATTATGATAGATATCTGTCGAAGATGAGTTATTTTGCACGACGGTTTACTAACTGGGATATCATTTGTGTCGTGGAATCAGATTGATCGCAAGTGTAAGCGACTTTAATCGATCAAATTTGCCCCTCTATAATACTTTCAAATATTTTCTACATTGGAATTGTTTTTTTTTCCAAATGATGCGTGTATATAAAAGGCTTGCTGGTAGTAGGAGCTACAAAAATTATACAGACGAAAATATGGAGGAGGTTTACGTGTAGTAGCTAAAGGCGAAATGTCAATGAAGGCCGCATCACGACATTACAAAATTCCTTTTGGAACGTTGAATAATAAATTTCACGGAAAAGGTATTAAGAAACCTGGTGACAATGTATTTTTACCAAAGAAGAAGAAAAGAGCTTTATACATGCTGGCGCAAAATATGCCGATTTGGGGATTTCCCCTCAATATGCTCGATTTCCGCATGATAGCCAAAAGTTACTTGAATACCTAGGGTAGGGTGTTTCCGAGATTTAGCAACAATCTTCCTGGCAACGACTGGGCCTATGGTCTTCTTGAAGGGCATAAAAGTGAAATAACACAACGTTTATCAACGAATATAAATAAAGCCCGTGCAACTGTATCAAGAGAAACATTAGAGCAATATTTTAACAATTTGCATGAGTCAATCAAAGACGTCCCACCTGCTAACATTTTTAACTACGATGAGACGAATGTCTCAGAGGATTCAAGAAAATTCAAATGATTATATTGTCGTGGCACTAAATATCCTGAAAAAGTATCAAATCATTCAAAAAGTGCTACAACCTTAATGATGTGCGGATGGTACACTCCTTCCTTTGTATATTATCTATAAGGCTCAACATATACAGTGTGTCCGAAAAGTATAGAATATCCTATATATCTCAGTAAATATGCATTTTATGGAAAAATGTTTCCTATAAAAGTTGTTTAGTGTTTAGTTTTACAGTACAGGGCAATATCAAATAACTATGGTATCTTTTAAAAAAACAAAAACGCAACGAATAATGCTTCAATTTTTTTTAATGGGAAGGTATCCCTTTATTGTACTCATTTGATAGAGAATGTTTTTCTTTTTTCAATGATGTAAAACTTTGATACACTTGCATAAGTAAATTTTGATTAAAACGCAAAAAATTGTTTGAAAGTTTATTTCAATATTCATCTGTTACAAATCGGAAATTTTGTATAACTACACTCTACAGTTCGTAGAAGGTGTTCAAAGTGTGCACCATTCACAGCTTGGCAATGATAAAGTCGTCTTTCAAATTAGTTTACTGCATTTTGAATCGTTTCTGGTGCGATAGCTCTAATCTCTGTTCTAATACGGTCTTTTAGAGTTTCAATATCTTCAGGCATATCGACATAAATCTTATTTTTGAGATGGCCCCACAGAAACAAATCAAGTGGGCTTAAATCCGGCGAGCGAGCTGGCCATTCTACTGCACTTCTTCTGCCTATCCATCGACAAGGGAAAGTATTATCAAGAAACTGTCGGACATTAATTCCCAAATGAGGAGGAGCCCCGTCTTGTTGCAACCATATTCTGTTATGGGGTACATCTGGATCTAGTTCATTAGGAAACAGAACAGCTAAAGCAGGAATTAAGTCAAATCTTAAAAAATCTAGATAAGCATCCGCTGTTAAATGTTCTATAAAAAAAGGTCTCAAAATTTGGGTTCCAATAATTCCTGCCCAGACATTGACTTTCTGCTGGTATTGGGTGTGCCCTTCTACATACCAGCCAGGATTTAGCGAAGACCAGTAGCGCGTGTTTTGTTTGTTAATGGTACCATTCAAACAAAACGTTGCCTCATCAGTGAAGAGGGTATTTTTATGAAAATTTGCATTTTCCTGAAGCCTGTGTGTTATTTCTTCGCAAAATTGCAATCTTCGATCTAAATCATCTTCTAATAATTCTTGAACTGTACAAGATTTATACGGATGCCACTTCTCCTTTCTTAGAACTTCGTGTGCACCAGTGGATTTCTTCAAAGTATGTTCACGAGCGATTTGTCAAACAGAAACATGTGGATTTTCTACGACAGCCAACATTATATTCTTACGTTGTTCATTATTTAGAGCTTTAGGTCTGCCCGTTTTTGGACGATCTTTGACAGAACCCGTCTCATGAAATTTATGCAAAATTTTACTTACAGTAGACTGAGAAATATGGTATTCGGGGTGCACGTTATTAAACAAATTGCAAACTTCCTCCTGTGTTGTCCTTCTGTCTCCATATCCCATCATCATTAAAACTTCGATACGATGTTTTTCTGATAAACGATCCATAGCAAGTCGTATTTTTGTAACTTTGTTATCCTCACGTTAATCAAAATGCTTAGATTAATTAAACAAATAACCTTTCGCTTCAGTTCGGTTATTAATTGATATTTCTACCGCGCATTTAATTGTTGCAACAAACAAAAGTGTATTACATCGACCATAATGTGCCTAGATGATATTGAAAATTTAAAAGACCGCGTCTGGAAAGGTAACAGATGAATAAATAAACTTTTAAGCGTTATTCAAACAATTTTTTGCGTTTTAATCAAAATTTACTTATGCAAGTGTATTAAAGTTTTACATCATTGAAAAGAGAAAAACATTCTCTATCAAATGAGTACAATAAAGGGATACCTTCCCATTAAAAAAAATTAAAGCATTATTTGTTGCGCTTTTGTTTTTTTTTAAAATTGTTATTTGGTATTGCCCTGTAATGTAAAGCTAAACACTAAACAACTTTTATAGGAAACATATTTCCATAAAATGCATATTTCCTGAGATATATAGGATATTCCATACTTTTCGGACACACTGTATATAACACATGGAGAGGAAATGGATTGCTCCGTGTTGCACAAAACCTTGCCGTAGTAAAGGGTTCCGATATAACCGCACTTCACACGGATGGATGGATTCTGGAACTTTCCAAAATTGGTTCGAGTCGTCCTACTTGCCTCACGCCAAACGTCTTGCAGGCAAAAAGGTTCTTATCGGAAATAATTTGGCGTTTCACTTTAATCCTCACGTCTTAAAGCTATGTGAGGAAAATGATGCGTCTTTTATTTGTTTGGTTCCAAATTCGACACATATCTGCCAACCGCTGGACGTAGCCTTCTTTAAGCCGATAAAACTGGCGTGAAGAACTCAACTGACTTGATTTCAAACTAAAGAATAACACGACAACAGGTATACCCAAAGAATCATTTCCGGGAATGTTGAAAACTACGTTACATATTATGGATACAATAATCAAGCCGGGTGAACCCAATGTTTCAGCAATAGCCGAAATTTGATAAGTGAGTTTAGTGCTAGAGGCATTTATCCTCCCGACAAAAATAAAGTTTTATGTAAGATCCCCACTGTCAATGACAATGAGACTCCAACTGTGGCAGTAAATGATGTGCTAACAAATTATTTGCGGCAAAAACGATTTGGAGATATTAATGCTACTCTCCGTGCTCGACGCAA
>VTPC01001967.1:0-30062 GCA_011009095.1 Ignelater luminosus
ATTTAGGGAAATTGGGTTGTGGTATTCTTGGTTGGTATGCTATCGGAGAGCAGCATGAACTTCGCCGCGATATTACGCTGTCATGGCAGTCGAAGTGCTTGAGAAATGTCAGATTCGTCGATTTTCCGAGTTTTTTTAAAAAATTTCTAAGTGTTTGGTGTCGGAGAGGCTTTCCGTCACTGTTTTTTGATTCTCTGAATGGAGATACATGCATTGATAAGGTTGAATTTTTACTGTAGAAGTTAAATTCTAGGGATAGCTATATCGAACTGTTACCTTTGAACCTACTACACAGATAATTTGACTCACGAAGATCATGTTCCCTGTAATACTTTTATGACCTAAGGCATGTGGGAATCTTGTGACTTAAGGAAATCTCGTGACTTATGGGAATCTCGTGACACACGGAAATCATGATCTCAAATGCCAACGTGAGTAGGAGTGAGTGGGTTGTAATGGAAGGTTTTCCATGCGTAAGTGGGTGGGTAGCAAAAAATTTAGACAGTGTTCATACCAAGGTTCACGAAATATTCGCGAAAATCTTGAACCAATAGATGGCGGTTTTGAATGAAAGGTAGATGCACAATTGACGCAAACGGAACGGTAATATAAACGTGAAAAAAAATGTGAACCTAAAGAATATAAACCAATGAATATAAATATAGTGTGGTAGCTGATGTAATAACTGACATAAGCACAAGTTTATAGCGATCTTATTTGTGTGTTTGCTAACGTCTTCCTACTGTATTTATTAACGTCAATTGTGAATTTCCCTTTAAGTTTTAATAGGGAAAAGAGCGGATAGTAATTATCAAGTAAATCAACTCTTACAAAACGCGGGAAACTAGCTCGGAAACAAAACCACAGAATTCTGTGATAATACGTTGATGTTAGATGATATGTCGGCATTTCTATAATAATAGACGTCAAGACGATCGCATACGAACGTCAAATAAGTAAAAGTAACGACATCTGTTCGAACAGATTCGTATTATCAAGTAACCATTAGTTGAAGATCATCGGACGGCGTTTGAAAAGAACAAAGGATTTTTAAAGAGTTTGTCTAGTTGTTAATCACTCTACGCTGGAAAAAACATGCAAAATCTTCCCTATTAACATGATATTTTCAATCTTGACACCAGATGTCGGTTAGTTTGTCACGACTGCCAATTATTAATCTCACTCTTAAACTTAACGCTTACCTTCACAAGACCAATAACATTTCTCAACACATTACCAATCGTATAAATATAAAAAGTAGACGGCAATTAAAGTTTCTAAAATTGTCAATTATAAAATATTTGATGAGTGTTTACAGTCTGTTTTAAAGTCTTATAATAAATGCAAAGTTGTTTTTGTTACAAAATCACCATTTCAACAAATTTGAAAGCTA
Source organism: Ignelater luminosus (assembly GCA_011009095.1). Taxonomy (NCBI): domain Eukaryota; kingdom Metazoa; phylum Arthropoda; class Insecta; order Coleoptera; family Elateridae; genus Ignelater; species Ignelater luminosus. The sequence continues at coordinate 1,394 of VTPC01001967.1, forward strand.
TTTATGTTAATAATGTAATTTCTACATAGAGACTTTTTTTGTGACAAATATCATTAACAATTGATGAAAACCAACTGACATCACTAGAGGACACTACTTTTAGAGGGCCAAACTGCGAGGGTAGATTTTGGGGGAAAGATCCAGTCGTACCAAGTGTCAGCGTAGGTTGGTGTAGTAGGCCATGCCACCCTTAAACAAGTGTTTTAAATTTGCAATAGACGTCGCAATGATGGCGTTTTTCTCCAATTCTTATAACCAATGCTTTGAGTTGCATTCTAACATCCTTAGCCAAAGCACATTTAATAAATCTGTAGATGGACACATGTTTCTGTAGTTCTGTGACAATTACCTACTTCTTTTTGCTTTACTTATTTATGTAAATTCAGGCAATTATTACTTTACATGGCCCCGCCCGTTAATGAATCTGCAGTCACAGCCGTTTTTGTGCGATATAACTTGAACCAAAATCTAACCGCCTTTTCAACGTCTTTGGAATGAGGAACATCAATTCAGAAATTCACCTTATTGCTGAATTGGTGTTCCTCATTTTTCATGTTACGTATATTACAAGTACAACTAATTAAATCTTTAATATATTTTATTTGACGAATCTGGCGCTCCTTTAGAATTGGTAGTTGTGTGTGGTGGTTGCTTAAAAAAAGTCAGTGGTTTTGCCGGTCCTGGTTCACATTATAAGTTTTCAAGTTGACGATTCGAATATAGTTACGTTATATTTTATTACAAGAAAATCAAAAATCGCTCACATGAAAAACCTAATTTACTGGATTTTCTTTAAGATGTGATTTTTTATTGCTTATGGAAATTTTGTATTTTCTGCTCCCAGCAGGGCCAGCGTTAAAGGGTAGGCAACCGTCTGTTTTGGCATATATCGGAGGCAGCAAATTGTATTTGAGTTGGTATGAAAGAGTATCGTACAATTCCTCAGTAGCATCTCCTTCTTGTTCATTTATGTATGACCATACCTATTTAATAGTCCTGCATAGAAAAGGAGTTTCCACGGTATGTACTGAACGCGTTTAGCAACTATATCTGTAGTTTGGCATTTTAAGGTAAAGAAATTTATGCTCACTACTTTGAAGTATCCAACTTAAGTGTATTTAATATAATAACGTTCTTGTTTTAATTTTCAATAATATTGCCATAATTTGTAAACTCAAATTTATAATCTGACATGAACTAGAGGTTTAAAACGTGAAACCATTATTTAAGAACTAAAGTGACAAGTGTTGATATGCTCTGATTAAAATATACCTGCGTTTAAGCTGATCGCACAGCTTTATTGGATCGTCCAGTTTGTATTAAAAATGTCGTTTACGCATTAGTTATGTTTAGATTACTCTAATAGATTTTTCATTTTGAAAATCACTTTTTTAAATTTTTATGTTTCTTAGAAATATATAGTAGAGGACAGAGTTAAGTACCTTAAAGAGTTGTAGAAAGCAGTGTGTTACGCATTTTATTTCAATTTAATGCATGCTATTGTACTTGTAGTATATAAACTTTCATTTGATATTTTTGCTTCTCGAATCCTTAACAGAAAATGAAAAATATCTAAATTAGTAAATTTTAATAAGTATTAATGCAATTTCTTATTTCTAAAGGGAGAAGGGTTTCAGGTTTGCTTGGAGCGGCTTCCGCGCTAATTTAATTTTTTTTTTGTTGCATGTAAGAGATAACCTCAGTGAAATCTGTGAAGAGACCTGTCATCATTCAGGGTAAGTTAATAAAATTTTACTTTTAGTATTTCGAAGTTTCTGTAAGTAATTAAACTACTTGTAGTATAAATAAAATGCATTTAAATAATAAATAATTTATTACAAATTATTTATATACAACATACAGTAATTATTGTCAAAAGAGAGGAAGAAGTCGATGTAAAAAGAAAATAAAAGACATACGAATAGTCACATACAAAAGAACTATATGGTATATCATTTGATAATGATAATAAACATTCGTGTTATTGCACATTTATACATAAACATGCAGTAAACGTTTATTATTATTTTTCTTATTTACATTCACTTAATAATACTTATCAAAACGAAAGAAAAGAAGAGAAAAACATCCACTCAAATACAAAAATTTGGCTTAAAGAATTACACTATTAAAATTATATTAATTAATCTAAAATTCTACATGATTGTTTAACAGATACTTGTTTTTAGAGCAACAATCGAGTTCATATTATACATGCTGTTATACAAGTATTGCTACTTACAGTATACAATAATAGAAATCTTGGTCACATTATGTAAAACATTCATATATAAATACCTATTTTAGTAATTTTAATATTATCGTCACATTAAAGACTTCGTTATTTATTTACTTTCTTCTCATTTTTTTACATATTTGAAATTTAGTTAAGGTATCATTAATAAAGGTTTTTTAAATTTAATAAGAATAACGAAATTTAGCAAAATTAGATGTAGTAGGCCTTAGTTTTGATTGGATACTGATAGTTTAAAAGTTATGAGAAAAACTACAGTAAAATTCAGTCAATAGTCAATAGAAGAATAGGTGTATAAACTGCATTTGTTTGTTAGAATTATACAAAACATAGCGAAATTTACTCATTTTTTAACCTGAACGACTACAAAATTATTTAACTGATCTAGTATTGAGGTTATGTAAAAGTCCTCTAGCACTGATGGCATGGTGCTTAAAATTCATGTTTGCAAATATGGAAAGAATCAAAGAATAAGTAATTCAGATATAAAAAATGAGTTCACATTACAAAAAGTTTATTTAAGGCTATAGGATATGAAGATTTTCGCAATTTTTGAATTTAGAATCTTCCTTGCCGAAAAGCCAGGTAAACATTTGTCTCGCTTTCATACTAGCTCTTACAACACCTCTACTTTTATACCATTGCTGCTGGCTGTGGTCTCGGTCATCGAAATGGAAACTCTTCAGTCTAATTTGCGTTAAAATGCCCACTAGAAGTTCATCTACATTGTGATTGATTCCCACTGATATCTCTATAAATTTAGCTCGATACGTGCAGGCTAAGCATTTTCCATCTGTAAATTAAAGAGATCATCGATCAGTCATAAATCAGATAAAAAGTGTGAGTGTTACTTTTGCAGAAAATGGCAAATAAACACATAAAGTGTATATTATGAAGTTTGTGTGTTTTCACGGTTTTATAGATTTTTAAAATGAGTTTTATTATCTTTTCAACATCTCTTTTAACTCTTGGTATTATAAGCAAAATCTTACTGCGTCATAATTTTTTTAAAAATAGCTTTTAAGAGAAATCAAGCTCTGTATTTATAATATAACCAGAAGGTATTTTACTCGGGGATGGATATTTAAATAGAATTTTTATGTACAAAAGGATTATTTTTTTGTGAACATGTAATTAACGCGGAATCCCTTTCTACATTTATGAATTTATACTTCACGCACGAATACGTTTATTTAATGAACAATGTGGAAAAAACCGAATATTCAAAAATTTCAGGAATTTTAATTTTGTTTCCTGTTTGTTCAATATATAGGAAGAATATTGCCATATGCATTTTTTAAATTATTGCGTTGTGAGGAAAAATTTAATATGCGTGTGGTAGAATTCAAGGGTAAACTTCTAAAACAACGAAAAAGAGTTGTGTTCTTTTTAGCTTATTTTTCTAGATTTTCTATTTTTATAGATTTATCTGACGGGTTGCATCATTTGTTTACTTAATTAGGATAGAAAACAGTTAATAATAGTTCTACAATTCGTTATTTGACTTAAGAAAATTAAATTACTTTGAAATGAATTTAATAGGGCTCAAAGGCTAATATTGACGTTTAAGGCAAGCAATTAATTCTTAAGTTATTGTGTTAATTTGATTAAGAAACTTTGAAGCATGAAAGTATAAGTATAGCATTCTGCAATGATCAAAATTACAGATAATCTAGAATTTAATATTATGGGTATGCGTAAAACAACCAACCATCGAGTTACCCAAATTTAGTGGTTTTTATGATCAATGTTTACTGTCTGCCTTCCAAGTTTTTAAGCCTTGGGGATTTCTTTAGTAAACTTTCAAATTGATGCTCCAATTTTTCTTTTACTTAGTGTTTTAAAACTTACCAATAACTGTTCGAGTATGCAAAGCCATTAGCAAAATCTTCAAAATGTACTAGCCGATATATTTCATTCCCAATGACAAAACTGTTTGCTGTCGGAGACCTCATTTTTGATGCAAATCTACTTTTATATTACTTACTAAAATAGACATCACCTTTTGGGGGAAAAAGTTTCTTATCATTTAAAGCTTCTCTGAGAATGTTTGTCACTATATTTCCATCTATTATAAAAAATTCAAATCTTTCTTATAGAAATTATTGTTCTGCCTTTTACTGCATAGTCGTTTGCCTAACGAAAGCTCTTCTTTGATTCCCTATTGAAGAGTCAGTACTCATCTTTAGCATCTTTACCATCTTTCTCGTTTAGAAAATTATAGTTTGAAATTGTAATAATAAATTTTGCATATTCTAGTCTGTGTTTTATGGTTCACTAACTCTGTTCCATATAGCATATAGAATGACTGGTATAAACTCAACGTGGCTTGAAAACAAATTGTAATATTTCTAACTGGCCAAAAAAGCCCAGCACGAAAAATCTAACTGGTCTAAAAAACAAACCTGACAGACCCAAAAGATTTGAAAAGCTTGTCCGGCTCGACAGATCAGAAGAGGTAGACTAATCCGAAAAGCCTGATAAGCTCAAAAGGCCCCACAGATCCTAACGATCCGATGCATCTACTATTGATAAATATAACAAAAGCTTTAAAAACCAATAATTTTGTTTCAGCAGTCCAAACGAATTTATGTGTTACAAGTTATGAATAAACGGTATTTGTTACAAGATGTCCCCGACGAAAAAAAGTGATTCTTACCAAAAAGGTCTTATCAGTCAAAAACCTCTCAATGAATGAATTTTCAAAAAATTGAAAAAACAGGCCAATTTAGATTTTGAGAGGGAAATAAATTTGAAATTGAATTTCTTATTCATAGCTACAAACCCTACCACTGTGCGTTCACTATAGCTAAGAAACTAAAAAAAACAAGAAACCTTCAAATTAACCAATGTCTTGTTCAAAATGACCACCCACTATCTTCCACAAAATAATTACAGTCTGTTTGCAGATTCTGTTCTAACATTTATGAGCACATCTAGTGTCAATAATAATGGGGACTTTGTGACAATCTTCTCTGTCACAGCTCTTCTAGAGTTTCAGGTTTAGTGGCGCAAGCTTGATTTTAGGTATTCCTACTACTGGCGTAACTCACGCTCCTGCGCTGCTTGAAGGCGTAGCGTGTACTACCAAAAAAGTGAAAACATCCAGCTTCAACCTGCAAGATTAGTGAACGACTTCATTCTAATTTATTTTTTGTGTAAGTCGTGTCATGCCGAGACCATTAAGGTGAATGCATCATCATCATCGCCATTTTCATTGTTGATTCCTGTTTTCCGAAGAGAAGAAGTTGCTTTACGAGCAATTTTTGTAACTCCTCTTTGGTCCGACGTAGTTGAAGTTGTTAGTTGGAAGTCTGTAGCTTTCGTCTGATGGTGTGAACGTAGAATTGAAGAATGATTGTTTCATAGAGTTAGGTAAGGGCAAAAGCCACCACGAGACTGGTTGTGGTGATGACTTTTTTAAAATCGATAAAATTAACTTCTTGTTGGCGGAGGATGGCGAAAAGCAAGTGTGATAAACAGAAAAGTAAAAATCGAAGGCTTTTTGAATGACAACATGATCTCCATAGAAAAGCATCTAGGGCAGCGAGGGGTCTCAATAGGCTTTACCACAACCCCAAGTGGTCTATGTTATCAAGCAGATTTAGAATTTAGAATGCCAGGTTTACTTCCGTTGTTGGTTATGACTGAAATGTTAGTTTTGAAGGGTGTGGGAAAATTACTGGGTTTGTTTGGATTGATGGCAGAATTTATTGATCATATTGATTTTGGCCAGTGATAAGCTAGAGGAGTTGAATAAAAAATGTCTTCAAAGCCGAAGTGAAGTGAAGGGGAGATTCATCCAGCACCTCAATTTTTATTGCAATTGAGTTTTGTCTCTGTCGTGGGCTATGAAAACTGAACAAGTCACAACACCTAAGAATTATATCCACTAGCATTCTTCGTGAGGATGTCTAATATAACCTTTCGTGGAGCGCAACGGTACTTAGTTACGTCACTAGCTTCCACAAGAAAAATCTAAAGAAGTTAGTTCAGGTGATCTAGCTGGCCACTCCACACAAGTCTTCTACCAATAACGTCCTGGAAAACATTAATCCAAAAACTGTACCATCTTGTTCAAAAGTTAATTTTTTAAAAGGTAGTCATCACTTTTCAAATTTTTAGTAATCTTAGGGTCAATTTGGACTTCTAATAAACGCAAATTAGTATTTTCATTGAGGTTACTCTGAATAAAAATAAAAAACTTTTGGGAATGTAATCAACAAACTTTGAGAAAAATGTAATTGCGTAGAGAATGAAGAGGTCTTTTAAACGATGTGTCACTTGATCTCCTTGTGATATCTACGATAATATCTCTAAGAAGGTTGTTGTAAAAGGTTCAATTAAAGTCTGCAAAAGGTTTGGTTTGTGAGTGAGTAACTTAAAAACAGTCAAAATATCTTTTTCTTTGAAAACTGGCGCCCTTTTTTAAAAAGAGCTTTCAGTTTATTCTTCTGTTTAATATTGTAGAGGCTCTTCGTTTGTAATTTTTGGGTTTGAATTAATATATTTTGTAGTAATATACTAGGATGTACAAATGGAAAACCGCCGTTTCCCAATAGATGGCGCCAGCAGTAAATGCTGGTCAAAAATGGCGGATCAGAAACGTCACAAAGTAAGGTCAGGCATCTGTCAACAGCTCCTCATCATTAGATTTGTGAACTTTTATCGGCGTCATATACTTTTTTGTGCGCGAACATGTTGAAGTTTGAGCCAAATAAACGTCATTTGCGGGAAGTTTTGCTTTTGCCTTCAATTCAAAAAAAATCTGCGGCTGAGGCGCGTCGAATGATTGTAGAAACTTATGGTGAGACTGCTATTAGTGAAAGAACGTGTCTTGAATGGTTTCAACGCTACAAAATGGGTGATTTCGGCGTGGAAGATAAGGAGCGTCCCGGACCGGTGAAAAAGTTTGAAGACGCAGAATTGGAGGCATTACTGGACGAAGATTCATGTCAAACGCAACAAGAACTTGCAGATTCATTGGGCGTGACTCAACAAGCCATTTTACATCGTTTGAAAACCTTGGGAATGATGCAAAAACAAGGAAATTGGGTGCCATACGAGTTGAAGCCAAGGAACGTCAAACAGCGTTTTTTCACGTGCGAACAGCTGCTTCAACGGCAAAAAGGAAGGGCTTTTTGCATCGCATTGTCACTGGCGATGAGAAGTGGATCCATTACGATAATCCAAAGCGAAAAAAATCGTGCTGATACCGCGGCCATGCATCAACATCGACGGCCAAGCCAAACATCCATGGCTCAAAAATCATGCTGTGTATTTGGTGGGACCAGCTCGGCGTGGTGTATTATGAGCTGCTGCAACCGGGTGAAACCATCACAGGAGCTCGGTACCGAACAGAACTAATGCGTTTGAGCCGAGCATTGAAGGAAAAACGGCCGGAATATGAGCAGAGACACGACAAAGTGATTTTGCTGCACGACAACGCTGGGCCACATGTTGCTCAGGTTGTGAAAACCTACCTGGAAACACTGAAATGGGACGTCGTACCCCACCCGCCGTATTCTCCAGACATCGCCCCTTCCGACTACCACCTATTCCGATCGATGACTCATGGCCTGGCTGAGCAGCACTTCTGTTCTTACGAAGAAGCCAAAAATTGGGTCGATCCGTGGATCGACTCAAAAGACGAGCGGTTTTTTCGACGCGGAATCCGTATGCTGCCAGAAAGATGGGAAGAAGTTGTGGCTAGCGATGGACAATATTTTGAAGAATAATTACGTAACCATTTTCCCACAATAAAGGCTCAAATTTTGAAAAAAACGGCGGTTTTCTATTTGTACATTTGTTTAAAGAGTATACAGCTGATAGAAATTTGAAACAAACCCGATAATGAAAAAAATACAGAGCAGTGTAGATATCAAAAAGTGATGATGAAGGGGAAGGGTACTTCATGTCTGGTCGCGTCAAGGAAGCAGCGAGTCCACTCTGTTGTCGAACCGGTCTCCAGTTCCCATCGCTTTTGCCACTATCCGCTGGGCGCAAAAGCAATCCTACCGCAACCCACCACTCTGACATAGCTAGGAAGACGTTCAAAGCTTGCTTGTTTTTTTTCCTTTCTACTTTGGCTAGGACTAATCTTCTTGTTTGTTATGCTTATCTTGCTAGTGGTAGATATTCCCATTTGACCTTTTTTTTAGTTTAGATATTCATGAACCAATTCTTTCCAATTTGCTTTAGGTTTTTTTCTACGAGCTTCCTTTTAGTACTAGGATAACCAAATTTGTTAAAGTTTAGTTTCAACATTTTACGAGTATCATCATGGCAGCAAACTAAATAATATTTACTATTTATCAATTCGAGTCTCTAAAAACTATAAGGTGTACGGAGTCAGTTAAAATGGTAAAAAATTAAAACATTTTGGACAGTGTGGTAGTAAATAGAATTTTTAAGCATATCACTGATTAGTGATCACTTTGCCTCGGTTTAACTGACTTCACATTGGTTATAGTTTTAAAAATTCCAGTGTGGAGGTTTGAGTGTAAGACACCCTTTATACAAACAAGAATATTATTAAAGAAAAATTTTCATTTCTTGCGTAAAATTACAATGTAAAGCAATTTTAATTTGATCAAAGAATTAAATTTGTCAGAACAACAAAATTCAAGAAAATCATGGTATCGGTGTTTCTACGCGAGTACACATGTAATCTACTTTACTGTATAAAAAAACGTAATGTATTAGTAAGAGCCTCAATTTAATTTGTTAAACAAACAGTAACACAATAGCACATAATTCACCATTACCTTGTGTTGAGACGGCTCGACTTCGAGCTAAATCAATCTTGTTTGCAACTAGGATTGCAGGTCTTGCCCTTAAAAGGTCAGCATCTTGAAGCCTCGTAAGCTCCGCTTCCGCCTTCAAAAAGCTAGCTTTGTCCACGACCGAAAAAAGCACTATAAACGCGTCCGGTGGATGTAGTTTATCGATCTCCTGCAATAAAGTAATAACTAAGATCAGTTAAGAACGTTCGACAACAAGTGGTTCTGACTGAAATTTCAAATCACCCAGCTTGACGCTCAACCGGGATTTAATCGAAATTGGATTCAGCGCGATAGGTATAAAACATATAGAAGATGCTGTGGCTTCTAAATTCAAAAAGACGTAGAAGAAATTGATTTATTTTTCGGATGAAATCGAGTTATTATTCGCATAAACCGTAGGGTGCGCGTGTCACGATGGAAATTACGTGATGTTTGCTCAAGCAGTGAGTGTCATGTCGGACCTGCATTACAAGGAAGGCCTGGGAATTTATTTGCTATCGGTAGACCTTAAACGTGCCACCACAATAGTCTGGACCCGGAAAGTTGGACACAATCCTGATAAATAAGGGTTAATCCAAAATTCATGCCTTCTCGACTCACGTAAGGAATTAAATTCTAAAATTTTGTGGTGTAGGTTAAGTTTGATTTGTGGTTTTGGAATTTATAGCGTTTTGCACCGACGTCCTAGGGTTGTTTCGAGTTTTCATTCCGTAAAGCGACAAGCGATGATAAATGCTATGGGGGAAATTCGGTTTAATCAAAACACAAAAGCCCTTTGTGTATATTAAACTTCGTTCAATACGTATAAACTTTTAGAAATACTGAGTGTTCGATTATTCAGTTATAGAATTTTCAATTTACTATTAGTTGGTCACTTTATAAAACGATTTTGCACTTTATTTCAAAGTATAATGGTAGTACGAAATTGAATTTTGTTTCTTTCTTAATGCGTGTAATTGGGTTTTATTTTTAGAGAAATGTTATTTTCCGCAAAATTGTTTAAATGCTTACAACGTGCGTGTTAAAGGTGAATATTTCATTTTTAACTGACATAAACATTATCAAAAAGACAAAACGTGGATTTAACAAAAGCGACGATTGTTTTAACGAAATCCATCCATGGTACGTTATTTATAGAAGCAGTAAAAAACGAAAATGACTAAACCAGAAAATAACGTAGACTATATAGAGTGAATACAAAGCACATAATTATAAATTTTACTTGAATCTGTAATTACTAGAGGTTTCCTCCTCTTGAGGGTGGTTTATGGGAAAGAAACATAAAGGTGTTTAAACACGAATGCAATCAGTAAAATAAAATGTTAAATTAAATTGCTAAAACTCAATGTTAAGTTAATGTTAACTCAATGGAATTTCAAAAAAAAAAATCTAAAAGAAAGAAAGAAAAGAACTATTGTAAGGTATAACGTAGGAATTTTCAAAACAAAAGGATGGAACGGGGATAGCTAGACAGCTTGAAAAAATCCCCAGAAAGAAACTGCATTTGAAATTTTTAATAAAGGATGAAAAGGAAATTCATCCATTCAGTTGAGTGGGCAAATATTATATTAGCAGGTGTCCATCATCGTGGTATATTAACGCATGTTAAAGTCGATGTCATGATAAAAACAATGTCCATGATTTAGAATACGTTCGGTAAAGACTGAGTAGTCATTAATCTCAATTATTCCACATTCTGTTTCTAAACGACTGTCTATCAAATACTTTGAACAAAAATAATCTGAGCTGCTGAACTTTGTGCAAAACTATCAAGATAGTAACAACAAAAAACGATTGGAAAATGTTTGTTGGTAGTAAAGAAAGACAAGCATTTTACTGGCAGGAAGAAAATTGACTTTTGTAGCGTATTCTAAAAAGAATATCAATGCACTTTAGATCATTGTTCATCAAAAAAGTTTGAAGTTATCTACCTTTTAAAACTATTAGTACATTAGAGTCCTTGAAGTTGACGTTTAAGAGCACCGATCTAGTCAATTCAAAGTTGGTGAAGTCTTAAAGTCTGAAATTAACCATCTAGCCCCCAGTTCTAATAATAATATAAAAAAGGTCCCGTTGTTTTAATCAATTGAACTAAATAGCACTAAATGCTCTGGAAGACATTGAGACCTTGCTGAACAAGTTTTCATAAGCTAATTACATCCAGTTAGCTAATAATTAAGCAAAGGAGAATATTTGTCTTAAAATAGGCAGGCCTAACATACACAAAACTCATTCTCGCAAGGGTTTAGCTGTTCTCGATAGAATCAGTATTACTTACACTGGAAGGTTGTTTAGCTCAAAACGTTTATCCTCAACCTGCTGATAGCAATTTCCATACTGGTTACGTTCTTTAACGGAATAATTAATGAGGAAAATCAATCCCAAATGGAATCTGCATAATTGTAGGGACCCAAACAAAATTTGAAGCGGAAAGAGAAAAATAAGTCTTGAATCAAATTTATACAATTCAAAACTGTCTTTTTCAAGCTACAACCCGCAAACGGATCGTAAGTAGTCTGCGGAAGTAATCAGTGCACTGAGATTTAAACAAATTTCCTGCTGGGCGGCTCTTGCCTTATCCGATCTCCTAAAGAGTGATAAAACTATAAGAAGTTCTTAAGCTTAATAACCTGTAGTAGTATTGCTCCCACATTTAATTAGTGCTCTCATGTTTTATGAATTCTTGGTGGGCCTTTCTTGTCCAGCCCGATACTGGAAATAATATACAAAATGCACTCAAAATAGCTTGACTTTGAATTTTTAAAAATAAGCAACTCATTCCACATACTATGGACACTCGTGTCTTAAAAATGGGCCTTGAACAAACTATCGTCTACTCGACTATTTCTTTCAATGAATTTACAAGACCTTTGGTTTGACTAAGTTTGAGAGCGAGCATTAAAAACCAAAGTTTGCAGAATGCCAATTTTAGAAAACTTCGAATGATCAAAATAGAGCGACCTACAAAATCTCACTTAATTTCCCAGTATATTCGACCCCCAAATAGGTCTTAAAGTACAGGTTATATCGAATAGAAACAGTTCCTTAAAGATTATGCAGTAATGTTTATCAAATCGACCATCTGATCTTTTTTTGTTTATTTGTAAAGTTCCATACTTTGGAAACAGGAGATTGATCCTGACTGAAGAGTGTACGCTTCGGTTGTTCTGAATATACAATTGTTCGGTTGTTTGAAAACTGTTCATTTAGAAAGCAGAGTAAAACCAGAATTAACTAAACAATCAAAGACGTTTGGCAGAATGTTTTTTCGAGAGAGGAAGGTGGAGGTGTTAAAGTTCTAATAATAATAATTATATTGAATAAACTGATTTTGGGGAACGCGGTGGTTTGATTTCCTTGTCCATGGCATTGCAACAATAAAAAATTGCTCTCTTTGAATTTAGTTTAGAACAAATTATTAAGTGTCTTCTTTAGTCTGTTTATCGAATAGTGGAGTTGAAACTATTTTAAACTAAGGAATTTATCGAACTCTAAATGTATTGTATTTAATTAAAATTAATTTTTATATACCGACGGCTGCAAGGGTTGTTATCAAAGCTAATTTCCTTTTCAGCCAGTGAATTGCCAATCTTTGTGAAGTGAAGAACAGCATGTACACGCAAAGAACAAAACCGGTGGAATGAATGAATGAGATAAATTGATGCGTGCGGCCTCCAACCGCTCGTCGGTTGTTGACATCCAATGTGGAAGTTCGTGTAACCAGCAATTTGGGTTTAAAGTGAAATTGGAATCGAAGCGAGATAGCAAGCCGGTCCTGACCCAGAATGAATATCCAAGCGGTAGTAGTTGTGGTGTTTCAAGCGGGTCCAAGAGTCTGTGCTGGTTTCGGTTGGACTTGCAAAAGGACATTTAGCCATGTGACCTAGACAGTGTTGATGGATCTGTACAATGACGGTAAAAAATGGATGAATATTTTCAAAACCACATCACCGCGAGTTGATTAGCCGTGGTGGTAAAGTTCGGTATCAAACTGCCAGATGAAACAGGTTGGACGGCGGCTGTAGGCTGCTAAAGCGGAGGCATCTAAAGCGGCGTTGGTGTGGGCGAAGATCCTAAACTCCAGTGTAATGAATACCCCTAATGTCTTCATTGAACTGCACAAACATACGACACTGCACGATCGTACTATTAGAAGAGGAGACGTTGTGTGGATACCATTCTTGCATAGTTTGGAATTTGCGAACTTGATCAACGTACTATCACTCATATTTCTTCTTTGCTTTTATTATTATTTAATAATAAATATGTCATGTCTAAATAAAATGTCAATTAAACTAACACGACTTTAATTCCTACAACCTTAAACCCTAACCCTAAGCAAGTGTTTCATTTTTAACGCTTAAGATCGACAGCAATATAGCAGTTTCGTAATAATAATAGAAATTTAAACTGGCAGGTGGTGTTTTTTATAAGATAAACAATAGATAAAAATAACAAGTCAATACTATTTTTCCAGTCTTAACAAAGGAATAGCAAGAACGAAAGATATTTCATTGTATGTAACAAAAGCTTTGTACTCCTGTCGTGGTACAACTAATTTTCAACAGTTAAGTAGTTAGAAAGTAAAGATTTCAGTAACTCCAAATTATCTAAATAGTTCAATTGCAACTATCTCAAAACGATTTGCTTTGTCCTAATACTAGAGTTGCATGAAATGTTTTGGAACACGCCCTAATTGAATTATTATCAAAGGAAAGGTTAAGTTGTGAAGCATTTGTTCTTATTCGAACATTATATGATTTAAAAGGCATTAGGAAAAATATATTAGCAGTTACTAGAATAAAACGAGGCGTAATTGCACATAATTAACCTTTACTGTTTACATTTCTGGCATTACCCTTCTGCATAATAAATACGTGTGATTAAATTACTATAATCAGAAGTCATTTATTAAAGTTTTCAGGGTATGCGTGGCGGAAATCAATGCCACGCCAACTAACCACCCTAGTAAACAACTAGAAAAAGTATTTCGAATATCTATGAAAACTTCTACCACCCAAACATTCCCATCTATTAATTCTCATGTAAATATTTCTATCAATACCTTTCAGATTCCATCTGAAGCGTACCATTGTAATCACTTTGACTGACTGGTATATAACAGTTTGTACGAGTTTTCATGTAGCTGGTTTGTATTTGCGTTTATGTTGAAATTCAAACAATGGAGTTCTGTTTTAAATCCTCGATGCAGATTGCATATATGGAGTTATGAAAATAGTTTGATATTATTCTTTGTCGAGTATTGATTTTTCTATTTACGAGATTGCTTTATATCTCTTTGAAAGGCAGCTGGAATGAAGTTTAAAATCTCGCTCATGAATTTAGATTAATGGATAAATTTAAAGGTAGAGATTTTTTATTTATTTTAATGTTGTATGTATCAAGTTTAGTTTATGTCTGTCAGTCTTCTTGATGAACATACAATTTACAGACGAATTATCTCCGTCTGAGAGTTATATAAAAAATTGTAACTTTCACTAGAAGTTAATTAAACGTAACTTTACACAGATTTCGTATACATGAAGTACGATGACTGAAGCATACTAACAAGTTGTATTATTAATAAAACTAATTTAGTCTCTGCTGTAATGAACACGCTTCTGAAATTAGAAACTACAGCTTTAGATATTACTTTTATAAAATGTAATTCACAGACTGTCAAGGTACTATACTAGCATGCAAAATCTTATTGATGCTAAAATGAGTTTTTCTGGGTTGTTGCTTTGCCTGATCCCTTATCGCAGACACGCTAAAATATCCCCTGAAAACATTCATTGCACACTAATACTGAATTCCGTTCAGCTTATTTCTTTGTTAAACTGATAATTTTATTTCAATTAGTAAGCAGTTGACGGAGCCCGGTAAAATTCCTAATCTAGAAAGTAAGCTAGTGTTCGCTTAGCTACTCAATTACTTCTTTCTATCTTATTCTCATACAGTCGTTATTAATTTTTTTCTGATAGTTTCTGTCACTGCATAGTTGTGTTTTGTTTAGTCATGATATTCTCTAGACATCTCCTGATACATCCAAACGACTGCAGGTAATCTCGAGTGTGAAGTTTATTGAATACTCTCGGATTTTTATGCATTTCTGGTCCTGCGAGCCGGGCCTTTGCCAAACTACTGGTTTGGGTTTTCAATCCTAGCCGGTTTTCTAATCAAGGCGATCCTGCTAGTTACACTACTGTCCATAACATCTCCATAAGAAACAAGAAATATCAGCAATGGATTTCAGTTTCTTCAATTTAATTTTAACAGAAAATTTTATAAATAAATAAGTTTTATAAATAAATGGCGCACGTAAGCGAATTTCATTTTCAATAAAGAGATTATTACCAGGCATAAAAGAAAAGAATTTACGTGTATTTGATGGATTATCTAAAAACCATGCTTACAATTAAGCAATAAAGTGATTTTGGGTAGAAAACGATTTTTGAATGACGTGTTGTGGTGGTCGCATCGTAATGTACTGTTTTATTGAAATGAAAGTAAATGTGTAAATGTTGGTCTGTTATTGATTTCTGGAAGGGGGAAAGCAGTTACTTACGGTACAAATTATTGATAATTGTGGGTTAGAAGCTTTTATTTTGTTTATTATTGTAGGTTGTAAAGCACGTGGTGGTTTTTTTAGATGTTGTAATTTTATTGCTTTCAGAAGTCTCGTATTATAAAGCGATAATTACTAGTACTAAAAATAAAAACGAAAATAAAATAAAAAACTCCGCATTATGTTGAACTAGGAGTATATTAAAAACAAAGATTAGTAGGTTAATAAGAAATTTGGAATTTCTTCAAGGAAAGACTAAAATTGCTAGAAAACTTAAAAGTGCAGGTTTCTGGTAGTATAGAAAATTGTAAGTTTGAAAGTTTAAGAAAATTCAAGTTCTTTCTTGAAATAGCTATGGTTTCAAAGGTTTAAGATTCACAATACTCAATTAATGGAATATCAAACCGTTTAATCAACAAAAGGACGAAACATCCTTTCTAACCCTTATAGTACGAAATCAAGAAATTTACAAGATATTTACTTCTATAAAAAAATAGTCAACATTTGTATTTTTGAAATGAACTACATACATTAGTCATCTTGAACATTAAAGCACTGAGAAACAATGAAATTTAATTAAAAAGAAAGAAATAAACATTAGCAGGTTAAGAAAATAAATGCAGTCTCTTCTACAGAATTATCCTCTTCAAACTTTAAGAAAGTCAAACAATATATTGTAATGATAAATTGAATTCTGAAAATGAAATCTTTCTTTATCTGTCTACACTTTTTATGATTGTTTTGTAAAACATGCTCAGCAAACGCTGAGTTGTTGCTGATATTGTCTTTCCAAGTATCTCTCTATTGTGCATTATTCATTCACCTTCTTCTCATACACTCCCCATGTTGGTCATCCCTACGCATGTATGTATTCTTGGTCTTGGTTTTATCTCTAGCAGCAGAATAAGTGTCTATCTTTGTCTGGAATTGAATGTGCATTGTTTATTAGTTTATATAACGTGCCTTCACTACTCTAGTTACAAAAAATCATTCAGAATCATTAAGTGGTTTTAAATGTGTCTTCACTACTTTTTGCATAGGCCAGCAAAATCCAAAAAAAGACAATTGGTTAGAATCTGCTCAAGACGATAAGACCCAAAGGTTAAAATCTATAAATAATACATTCAAGTCTATGCAGTTGCCCTTGGAAGTATTGTTTATTACACAACAGCTTACATCTCCATTTTAGGTCTGACCATGCAATACAGCGAACTGTAATAATTATCGTTTGGCAGTTTGACAGATACATCATGACTTTTACCTTTTTGCATTGATTTTTCTGCTTTTCAAGTTAACATAATTTTTTAATAATAATAATTGCTTTGATCGATAACTCGATAACAGTTAAGAATCTGCTTATTAGAATTTCTGGTTCAGAAAGGCATTATTGACAAGCCCTTCTGGGAATGGACCCATTAGAATTTGAAGATGTTATGTAAGCCAAAAGAAAAAATGTAGTGAATCACTGAATGTTTAAGGCTTTGTACGGCTTGAACGCTGCTAGCGCATACGATTTCATTAAGAAAACTTCTTTTTGTAAAACCTAGCAACCGTCTACTGAGGGCTTGGTGACGTTAAAGTCAATCAAAAACCTACCAAATTGCTCCAGCTCTCGAAAATTACTAGGCCGCCTTCGATGGCTCTAGAATATGATCTTTCTGAGGCTCAATAGGGACCATGGCACCGTCGTCATTTATCTCTGCAAAAATGAAGAGGACAGGACGGAAAACCCATCTGGATTTTAGTGTTTGGAATCGAGGAGTTCGAATAGGATCAATGTATTTGGGAACGTGCTTTTGAGAGATATCGCGACGTTGTTTGGTATACTCTTCTTGCTATATAGTATAATAACTACAGAAACAGATTTTATATATTTCTGTTGACAGAACCAGAGGGAGTTTCAAATTTGTACAAAAACAGTAATTCATGATGGGAGAGCAGAAAGAAACAAGACGATGAAAAGGGCGTGTAAAGCTTGAAAGTCAGCCAGAAATGTACTAAATTGTATCAAAGTAGAAACGATGATTTTCGAATGTAGCACCAGACAAAGATAAACATAATTACTGGGATAAAGATAAACAGAGATCAATCTTACGAATTTAATTGGAAACATTATTTTTCTATCTTTTTCTCCGGTAGAAAAGCGGAGGTATAATAAAGAAGTCTATGCATCTTAGTGCCCAAAATAGAAATAGATTGCTGATAGAGGCACTATAGTTAAAAGTCTCTCAGGAATTGCTCTTAGTTGGCTGGCCTAATGGATATGGAAACGACACGACAGCGTCTGCCGTTTGCTATACTCATTTCCACAAAGCTTCTAAATTATGTACGATACCAAAATAAATTTCAGAAGTCGAAATTCCGTCTTATGGAGGTTTCGCTCATAGTCGATACAGAAAGTTCTAAGGTATTGTTTGGAATCCATTTTGCAATTATGACTGATAAATAAGATCCGAAACCTATACTGAGATCATAATTTTGTCTATCGTTTTTGTATTAGTTTTGCGTTTTTAAGTTTTGACCCTGCAGATGTCGTTTTTGTGGGGCACTGAGCTGGACCTATACATAGCTTTTGCTTCTGGAGATTGATTTTTTTATTTGAGGGTTTGCCCCAGGACATTATGAGTACAGGCTTTCTATCTGTTCGTTTTCCCGCTAGGTGATACGTTGCAATATGGCTGCCCAAACACAGTCATTGATTTTCTTTTATATTGATTCTTCCGTGCAACATTATATGGATTAACACATTTGAAAGTACAAACTTCCATGTAGAATAGGGTGGGCTAAAAAAAACAAAAAAATTTTTTTTCAAGTCGCAATACCACGGAAAAGTTGCGAATTGGGGAGACTAAAAAGGGGTAAAAAAAGAAATAAAATGGGTTTATATCTTCCGGTCGCGCATGTACTCTAAAGTTACCGAAATTTTGAAAAATTCACATTTTTACGATAATTTTTAACATTTTTAAATTAGCTTCTCCCCGAATGTAATAGCTCAAATTCTTATGTATTAAAACCACAGAAAATAATGTTTAAATATTACTTAAATTTGTCAACATCTTCTGGTACACGCATTGCCTTCAAAGTTAATAAAATTTTGAAAAAAATTTAGAAATAAAGGTAGATCATAATTCAAGAAAAAAAATACTAACAACTTACATGTTCTTTAGTTTGGTTTTCTTTATTGAATACAAGATTAAACGTTTAGAAAAAAATTATTTTAGACCATTAGTTATATTTATAAACAGATTTTTTTATTGAAAACACTAGGTTTTTGTGTGAAGAGTCGTAAGTCCAAGAAACTCATGTTGAACAACTGAGCATCTTTGTTTTTACTCATTCTTAGCTGAAAGTACTTTGAAATATGATTTATGGGCAAAGTTAGGCATGGTTGACCTTGACAGCAGAGTTGTTCTGATAAAACCATCCCTAGACTCAACTCCGCTTTTCCTGAGGCTTCTGTCACGAGTTTCAGAGATCGTTGAACTGCCTGTGTGTGAACTGGGAATGTCTTGAATGTTATATCCCAATTAAGGACTGAGTCACTTTGAATATATGATTTAAATTCATCGTCACTGATATCTTTTAATAATGGGAGAGAAGATAAATTACAGTCCATCCAGTTAATTATTTCCGAGTAGTGTTGAGCCTTGAAATTGAGTTTTGGCGGCATGAATGTTCTGATAGTTGTTCTCTTTTGATCTAACTGTCTCGCCTTTAGAATTCGTTGAAGTCCGAGCTCTCTTATGTGTTTTGTATTATCTTATGCCATGGCTAACATTAAATGTTCTGGATGAGCGAAAAAAGCCATTTCGTTCTATCACAGGGTCGACAATATTACGTAAATCTTCAGGCAGGTACCTTGAAGATTGTATTGATTGCTACACAAGTTTTGGTCCGTCTGTAAAGTATTTACTTGTTTTAAAACTAAACCACATTGGCATGTATGACTTCAGAATAAATACAACTATTTCTTGAAGTTCACGCATGGAATTTTCTTCACTTAAGTACAATCTGAGAGTTCGATTTGCTGTTGTCAACCACCTCGAGTGTAACAAGGGACCAGGATCTCGTACAACCAAATCCTCTTTACAGTTTCCTGACTTTATTGCCATGGAAATATCAAGTAGATATTGCTGATCCTTATTTAGTCTACTGCTGTCTATTGTGGGGATCTGACAGCCAATACTCTTGAGCGAATCACTGGACGTTTTTCGCAGCCATTTCGCTTTTCACCGATTGGCTCTCTCAAAGATTTCGGACCCGTTGATTTACCGTCTAGGTATTGAAACAGATACCGGAATGGCAGTTCATTAAAATGGAGAAGGCAAACTACCCATTATAACGGTTTCCCCAAATGTATTTCGATTCGGCGAAGCAGACCGTTTTTCCAACCTGTATTAACTGAGTATATATAAGAGTGTTCACATAAGAAAGCTAATTGTCTTCTTATATCTATTTTCATTAATTATGGGCAATTGTTAGGGTTAGTAAAATGAATATGACACGAAATAGTGTAATTTAGGAAAATAAAAAAAAATGATTATCCTTATTACACCGCAATAAGAGAAAGGAAATTTTATGTGGCACGCAGAATTGATGGTCAATATTTCCTTATTGATTATTAGGGGCTGTAATCTTTGCAAGTAAACCATTTGCATATTGATGGTAGAATGTTTGTTGGATTACGAGAAATTCTACGCATTCCTTATTAGCCACCCCAAAACGCATCAGTTTAATTTTAATTGAAACCGTGCAACACTATAAACTTGAACCTTGTCTTCATTTATCATTTTATTAATCTATTTATCTACATAATCTTTAACATAAAACATAAAATATATAAAAAATAATAAACTAATTAATTATAACTTCATCTTTTTTAAATCAAATTATTCCATCGTTTATGAAGCTCTTAAATTTCAATCATTAATAATTATAACGACGTACTCGTCTTATTAAGCGTAATTTAGTTAAGGAAAGGCAAACAGAAACATGTAAAGGTGAGACGTCAGTTTTCAAAATAAGAAAACAAAGCAGGCCTATTCTAAGTTATTACAATGGATATAGAACAACCCGACGCGACGCGTCGAGCAAAGGTAGCAGTAGGAAACGAATCTTGTTGACGTTAAATGTTGTGCAAACTTACTAAAGTAGGGAACGATAACACAATATTTTCCAGAATTAGATAAAACGTGTTGCCTGAAATTACATTATTAGACTTCAACTTTGTAAAATTGACACACATAATCAAACTAATGGAAAGGCTAAGAAATCAACCTGAAAATATTTTTATCTAAAATCATATTTAGAAAGGGAGAAAATTTAGTTACCTAATCTTTATCGAAAACAAGTTAGAAACTGGAAGCTACCGAAGCTACGAATATAAGGAGATAAATCTAATTTGAAATAGTGTTTGTGGGAGATAATTCAGCTGCTTTCAAACAACTAAATTGAGTTTCATTTTTTTTTAATTAACCGAATTTATAACAAATATACAACGAAGCCATCCATTCTAATATTAGCATCCATTTTCTTATCGTAATTACGCGAATGCGAGAACTGCAATGTTACAAAATAAAGGTATCAAAACTGTATTTTCCTGGTAAGATCTAACTAAACTGATGTGATACTTTCAAGTTTTGTCATAGAGACAGTTTTAAAAATTATTAATACCGAGGGTGGTTTATTTACAGAGATAGATACACATCTGGACTAGAGGCATAACAGCAAAATTTTATTATTATTTAAAGAACAATCGTAAAGCTAAATTCTAAGAGGCTTACATAAGAATTAGATTCAAAAACCTGAAACTAGAATTCGAACATACGTAAGTCTTGCGTTTAAAGAATCTAGAAACTTGAAGACCTGCTCTTATAACCGATTTTTAAGTCGATTAAGGTTTTCTGCTTTTGCCAAAAGCTGATATGATGTAGTTTTATAGGCCAAACCAAATTTATTATCCCAAAAACTTCTTTTCAAAGCTATAACTAGGAATTTGGAACCGAATGTACTAAAAATCGATCAAATCATCAAAACCTTGTTTCTCCTCACCAACTCGCTAACTGACACCCCATCTTCACAATCTGAAGAAGTGAACATTACAGAAAGTTTCTATGACGTCAACCAATGAACTAGACTGATGCCTTAGAGGAACCATGTAGACATTGCATGTAATTCTTTGATGTGGTTCCATTAATTTGTGGTTTTTGTACGGAAGGTTTTTCAGACAAAAAGTTTCAGTCTCTTCTGATTTTCTCTAGCTAAATTTCTCCGTGATTTAAGAAATCAACTGTTTTAGTGGAAACCAAATCGACGACTTTTAGATACAAGAGAAAAATAAAATTTTGTGCTATTTAGTCACTTATCATGATTAATAAAAGCAGAAAATATCGTTATGTCCTATGGTAAAAACGGAAATGCAAGTATTACCTTTTATAATGTTAATTTAATGTCTTTGAGATTTGACATCCTAACATAAATCTCTAGATTTAATATCAACCTAATACTGGATTCTTCCAGTAACAGATCAGATTTGTTTACTTTTTATGATAATGCACTGGATAACTACAACAAATGCAATGGAAAACCCATAATGTAGTAGTAAGAATATAAAAATTCGAAGAAAGAGAAAGAGAGAAATAATATTGAATCCTAGTTGGCATTGTAGGAGTAAACTCCTCTTCAGCTGGAAATGAAATAAAGTTGTCACTCGACGGTCTGTTTCAAAAGATGTGCAACTTGCAGACGTCTAGGTAAGTCGTCAGCATGGACACCGACCTGGCAAGGCTCCTGGGGTCTAGGACTTAAGTGTGTAGTGTCACACGCCTTTCAACACTTCTAAAAACCAGAAATTTCAAGAAAATTTACTTTTAGGAATGTGACGTCATGCCCTAGACCTTCGCAGAAAAAAGGTCAGTTAATTCCTTTCAAACGTACTTTAATATTTTTTTAGAAATATTCTAAACGACCTACCACAATATTTCCTTAAAGATCCTTAGAAACTTATTCATTATCTACTATTATAGAAAACGCCTGGGAACTACAAACCTCACCTTTTATTTATGAAGGCACAGATTATATAAAAGCTTGCTAACATTTTACAGACTCTCTTACTGTTTGAATCTCAGCCAAACATCAACTCACATCAGTTGATCAGTTCTTTACGGTTTCATAACAGTTGTAACAACTTAAGTGCTAATAAATAATGTTAATTATTTTACACTTTTATTTATTATTATAAACAACGGTACTAATATTATCACCTTAACCACGACTCTTAACAGTTAAAAACATACGTAACATTCGAACCTCTTCAGGTGCTACGAGTTTGGAAGCGCTGCTTGACAAGTTTTGCTCATCAAAAGTTCGAATATGAATAATTCTGTTAGATGTCATGTCTATTTCGGAGTCTGCGGGAAGGGGCTCCCATCATTTGTGTTTCGGAATCCTTCCAACGTGGGCCGGTGATGGTGTCGCTAAGCCACTGACATATTGTAGTAGTAAACGACTGAATGAATTTCTCTAAGGTGACGTTAACTGCATGGTCTACTAAAATTTCTTTACTTGATCAGCAGCACTCTCGTATTACAACAAATAAAACAAATGACGAAAACCGCAAGAAGATAATTGGGGAAAAGCCTTGGGTACTCAAATAGTTAAGATGATACTGGTCGTAAGTAGGAAAATTCACATTGAAATGCTTCGTTGATGAGTTCGAAGAAATCTCTAGGAAAACCACGGAGAAATTTTAGTGAGAAGAGTCAGTTTGGAGATGAACTCTACTACCAAATGCTAGTACACTGCCAGGATTATTCTACCGTTTAGTAGTTTAGAAATGTTAGACAATAAACCGCATGTTGTGGAAGCTGGTGCAACCTGGTGAATAAGATCTCCATTCTGAGAAGGAGTATTCGTCAAGTAAGACATCATAAAAAGTGAGGAGGGGGCAGATTCTCGACGCGCTTCATGATTATCGCTGTGGCATGTTTAGGTTTCTTCTTGGGTCTTTCTTAGGGTCTCGAGAACGTTTTCTTTTGCATGTCAATAATTTAAAGCGTTTATCTACTGGAGGTATTCTCGCTAGGTCACACACTTTTCCTGGAAAGTGACAGTAGTCAAGACGATCAAATAGCAGATAGAATATTGTTTCTGTCGGAGAACATGTCACATGTAGTCTGTACAGTAAATTGCTGCACTGCCTTATCTCTTTTTGTACTTCAACTTCAAAATAGCAGATAATAAAAGTTCTAAACGTGCAGTGAAGAAATAGTGTGATTTGAATCTTTTGGGGATTTGGTCTCCAATTGTACTAGTTTGAACACTAGGATTCTGGATCCTTTGGTGGAAATGCGGGATAACATCTTATAAAGTCGCGAAAGAAGCAGGTTATTAGAGCCTAAGTTGAAGAATATCATGACAGTAGAAATAAACAGCACAGAGCTTTGGAGAACGTAAGTTTGAGGACAGTGGAAGACACAACATCAATCTTTCAAAAAATAAGCATCATTTCACATGCAATTTCTTTATCTTAAGAAAAACCAAAACGAAAAGGAACAGAAGCCGATAAGTTTCCAACACTCTGCAAAAATATCAACTTGTTCCAAATTTCACCATCCCAATGCAGTTTAATTTTTAATTTTTGCGGCCAGGGCAGCTAAACGTAGCTTACTGATTGACATGACGTTATGAAAGCTAAATTCTGCTCAGCGAGGATAAGTTTTTCTATTAAGAAGATATCTAAGCTAAGCTGTTACGTAAATTTGAGCAAAAACCAGTTAGAAAGTGATTTGCAAGGGTCGAACTTTGATTACTTTCTGCCTACTAAATGATTGGTGTCGAGTTAGTTAATACTACATACTGAGCCTGTAGTGAGGTACGAAAGTGAGAGGTGACCACCTAGTGGCTCTAACTCAGCATTTTTCAGCATTTTCTAATGCTCATCTAGTTTTTTGTGCAAGGTATTTTGTTATTAATTAGAATGAAGGCTACTATATTTTTAATTTTTGGGTCTTGTGGCTTTGTGAAAAATAATCAACACCGAGTTTTAAAAAATTCCGATTTATTAGTCCAATCAGTAAATAAACACAAAGTACATGTAAACCTTGTGACCAAAACCGAGAATTAATATTATTATGATTATATACTTCTAAAAAAGTGTACCATCAAATTATGTTGTCATTTGTCTTGTCTCTAAAATTTCTAACATTATTTTTGAGTTGGGGTAAATCTACTCGGGAACTTCTAGAAAGTTTGCCAAGGCTGCACTTCTTGTAAGAGTTTAGTGCAATTAAACTTTATTACTTGAATCTCTAAATGCGATTTTGAACGCACTTTCATTTCATGCCTCAATTGTCTTTAATTTTTTAATTTTAATCATATAAATAAAAGACATTTTTCCACTTATTGTGCTACAGATTTTTTAACTCAGTGAAATCTGAAAACAAGAAAAAACAAAAATGCGATAGGGATTACGAGATATAAAGAAATATCCCATAAAATCTGAATCAAAAATACAAAAATGACGAGCGGAAGCCTTTCAACTTGGGAAACTTTGGGGATAAAGCCACATCAAAAACACCTTTGTATGTTAGATTTCCACGCATCTACGAGTAGTACTACAGCACATGCTTTTCGCGTTGGGTACACATAAATGCTAAAATTGGTTTGGAAAATTTACATGAAATCGCGAGAAAAGAAGAAAAAA
The DNA here is from genome assembly GCA_011009095.1 of Ignelater luminosus. Taxonomy (NCBI): domain Eukaryota; kingdom Metazoa; phylum Arthropoda; class Insecta; order Coleoptera; family Elateridae; genus Ignelater; species Ignelater luminosus. The sequence continues at coordinate 26,704 of VTPC01001967.1, forward strand.
CTTTTATACAAAAAACGAAACGTCCTTTTAAATTATTCATGAATTTTATAGTAAATAATGAAAGCTACTTACCTTGGGGTTTGTAATATTTACGAAGGTGAGTTCAGATTCTTCTCCGTTGAGCATTATTGAAACTGATTGTTCCCCTAGGGTATCTGAAAAAGAAAATTTCCATCATACAATTTGTTTTTAAGAGAAAATGAAAACGTCTTAAATACTAAAGGGCCTCATTAAAAGTTTTCAAATTGCTCTCATTGGAATTAAACTAAAGGAGATGAATAGTGCTGGGGAATTCACGTTGCGTCGGTCGTAAGTTAATTTGAAGTTATTTATAATAACAATGACATTCATCTTGCATTACTCCATTGTGATTAATGAATATGGTATTAATAAATAGGGCGATTTAGTTTCTAAAGCGATATTTAGGCTTTAATATACAGGGCGATTAAAAAACCTATAATTCAAATATCCTCCAATAAATACCCTCTATTAATCAATTTATCAATTAATTTAAACTGAATGCACGTCAGTTAGAATTTTTCCTAAATTGTAATTAAGTAAATGCACGTATATAAATAATCTCAAACGAAAATCCGAATTTACTATAAAGAAGCCTAAAAAGAGATTTTCAATTAGCGCCCAAGACGCTTTTGTGTAATTACAAAAATAGAACTCGCTTTATTTACTAAAAACCCCAAACTAGATTTGCTTTCTAGGGCTACTTGTATTGTGTTTAGGAGATAAAGAGCTGTGCGTTAATAAGATCTTTAAATACCGACATCTTCGACTTGTTAGTAGCTTTGCTGAAGTGAATCTGCATTTTATATATACATTAATAAAAAAAGACATGGCTAGCTGCCATCGTTTTGAAGAAAACTCTAATCAAGCTTTTACAGTATCGCAACTGCTGACAAGTTAGTTTTCCAAGTAAACAAGAAGATACTAGGTATCACATTATGGACGAGCCTCCCCATGGAGAGGAATTACCTTGGTTTGAACAGATGCTACGTAAATAAATACCCCAAAAGAGTAATTCAACCTGTTGTTTTCAAGAAGTTAAAGAATCATAAATCTTGCTCTAATGATAGCTAGTACGTGGATGACGTACGAGTTGCCATATCAACTAAATTTAAGGAAGTTCAATTAAACCATTATTACGTTTTGGTTTATCCCAATAGCAACCAGAGAAGAAATTATCTGCCTACAACATCTAGTGGTAACACAAATATTCATGCTAATATGCAGTGAAGTTCTCAGTTTAATGTGAAAAGCAGAGACCTTTGAGTACCTTTTCTTTACTGGTTTAGAAATTCTGAGTTTTTAAAGAATGTACACATCTGATCCAGCTAAAAAATGGCTTCGTAATCTGGATTATATTAATATTCCTATCAATACTAGAAACGAAAGAGAAAGCATTTAAGCGTCATTAGACTACACAAGATGCTCTGTAAAAATGTGCAAGCCATACGTTAAAGCTATTAATTGCTGACAAAGTGATGAGGCTACCTTGTGGTGCATTACATAAACATATTGACTACTGATAAACTTCCTTTTCACTTTTTGCAAAAGGAATTGACTATTTCTGCTACTCTTTGCTATTTCCATTTCTAAAACTGAGAGTAAACTTAAATCTTTCTAATGATCTTGTGCACAGTGACCAGCTCTTTCTTGTGTCTGATAATATTCCAGCGTCGTCGGATGGGTAGAGAGGCAGCGAACCTAGCATCGAGTCAGCGCTACGAAGCCCGGTAGGGCGAAGAGTTCACAAGACTCCACCAACACGTCATGCAGTCTGCCACAGTTTCGGACCACGAGAGCCGGATTGCGGACGCCCCTGGCCAACCAACCAACCAACCTGATATTCTAGTGGAATTTCCAAACTCTATAACCCCCATTTTCTCAGCCTGATCAGATCGATTTGCTGTCGGGAGGGCAGACCGTGACCAAATCCTATTCTTTCAGGTACCGAGTTTAAAGCTTCTCAGTTATGTTACTTCACAACTTCAGGAAATTCCTCTATTGGCCGTCACCGCGTTGGTAACTCCTTATCTCTTCATCTTAATTCCCATTCCTACCCTTTCCAAATTGTGGTTTCGAAAAGAACAGTTTACTAACCAATCACTTACCACCCAAATCCCGCATCACACAATTCACCTCGCAATCCACCCTCCAATCCACCTCACAATCTACCTCCATCTGCAAACTTTCCACTTCGTAAGCATCACTAGCGACATCCAGCACCACCACTAGAAAAACAGTACCATCGGAGTCCACCTTCAGTTCCATCGTAGACCATCACAAACACCTACAACGATCCAGTCGAACTCCAGAGTCACCTCCAAGCGCTACCCTCGCCAACGCAACACCAGCTCTGCCTACTGCATCAACTCCAACAACCCGAGCGAACGTCGCATTCATCTACCACCGACATCTACTCCAGGACTTGAGATATGCTGAAAACGCTTCTAAAGTCTGTGCTGATAGCACAAATTGCGTTGATTATTATTGCTATTGTGATTGTGTCATGAATCATGATTTATATTTCTATTAAGGTACTTTGACCTACTGAGATTTCATTCATCTCATTGTCAGTTGCTGCATTAGAATTCTTCCTGAGGAAGTTTTAACCTTCAGTGGGACCAGAACCGTTTTGCGACATTTCTAGATGTTACCTAGCAGGAGGAGAGGCTTGTAAATTGGAAGAAGGAGCAGAAGGTACCCTACTGAAATAGTGTTTCAGGTCATAGACAAGTTAAGATAATAAAAGAACACTAAAATGCTTCTCGAGACTTCTGAGTTCAGTAAGATATTAGTTAAAAGACAGAAAGGGCAGTAAAAAAATTCCAATTTTGCAAAACCGTAGCTGAAGACGCAGAACGCCTATCTTGCAATTGAGCGCTTTGGTTCGTATATACCCAAGTTTGCCAAAAATTCTGTTATTGATATTACATATAAGGCTATTTACAAAAGGAACAACAGATATTAAGTAGAAGAGCAGAGGTTAAGTTAATTTAAAAACCTACAGTCTACTGTAAACAGACTACTGTTCTACTGCTTTGATATGGTTTGTCGTGGAATAGTTTTTGACTTCTTATTTTATAAGTCAGTTAGGTTTGGTATTCTTATCAACAAAAACTGACTATTTACAGAAATTAGTAGGACAGTAAGACAGTGGGAAATCGAATTATGGTACTGAATCAGATATATTAGGTCAGAAACCAAAACTGCATACATGTGTTGGTTTCAAAGCCAGGTTGCTCAGGGAGCTCTGAGATCTTCTCGAACCCTTTAGTTTTGAACATAATTCGACATACTACATGTTCTAAAATGATTTGGTTACTGTGACCTAATAGGATCCA
>VTPC01001968.1:0-25526 GCA_011009095.1 Ignelater luminosus
TTTGTTACTCCGAGAAAATATATATTATCTATTTAAGAAATTAGTATCAACCTAGGGTACCCTTCAATCTCTGTAAGCTTACGTTAGATATATACAATCCTGCTCAAGATTATTATAAGCTTTACACATCCGCACCAGCGGTGAGTTCATATGATAGTTTATAATTACTTTCTCATTGTGAATGTATCAAATTATAGTAACAGAATCTTAGAAATTTATATTGTAAACGTTCAAGAGCAAGTATCTGATAAGTATAATAGGGGTTCCAAATTACCGATAAGTAGTCTAGTTTAGATCTAATTATATAGTTGAACAATGACAGGAGAGCTTGCATGTTTTTAAATTCTTTAAAAATTCTACATAGAAATCCTAAGTTCCTGTATGAATGAGTAACAAGAGCACTTAAGTGATTATTAAATGTTAATTCTGAATCAAAGATAATTCCTAAATCCTTACATTCAGTTTTACGTTGTAACGAATTTACATTAAATTTCTAATCCCAGTTTATACAGTTCTGTTTTCTTCAGTAAGTCATTACAAAGCATTTATCAACATTAAAGTATAATTTACTATCCTGTGCCCATCTATGTATAGAATTTAAGTCCGACTGCAAATCCTGGCATTGTTCAGGAGTTTCAATTTCTTTAAAGATTTTGAAGTCATCAGCATACAATAAGTTTCTGCAATTAGAAATATTTTGAAAAATATCATTTATGAAAAGTAAAAATAGTAATGGGCCCAAATTGGAGCCCTGTGGAATTCCAGATGTAGCAGAGAATGATCCCGATTTGTACCCCAGACACTCGACGTATTGCTTCCTCTCATACAAATAAGATTTGATAAGATTTAATAGTTTAGTGCTAAATCCGAGTCGTGATAATTTAATAAGTAATGTGCGATAGTCAACCTTATCAAATGCCTTAGAAAAGTCAGTGTAAACCAAGGAGATTAATAAGAAGGAAGGAGAGAACATAACCCAGCTTGACGACGAGGTAAATTGAAGCCGCGAGGGGGCAGGGGATGGCGTAACCTGTAGGATATGCAACCCGCAAAGTACGCACCATGAATTTAAGCGCACATATGGACATACGATAAAACTTTTTTGTAAAATTCTAATTTAAAATTGAATTATTAAATTAAAATTCCTTAAACACTTGCAGATTTATTTCCCTAACTTTGCAAGTGGTTGGACTTTCTTTTTATTCACTCTTTTTAAAGGAACAAAGTGAATGAGTTCCAGTTTATTTTATATATCTACATATCATTTCTATTGAAAAAGTCTAGATATGTTAACAATACTTTCTTAATCATCCTTCCAAATGGATTAATCATGTATTAAATCTTTAATTTTTATTCACTAAAGTGATGTTATACCCTTGATTATTATAATAAATAAAGCAAAATAGGTTAAAACATTTATTTGAATACAAAATAATATATAATGGTACCTACTTAACTATTATGTTCGTTTAAAGAAAGGAAAATTTCTTTACCTAAATAATTATTTAACATTGATAGTGACAAATATGCAGAAGTAAATTTTTTTAACAGAAATTTGCCACCACTTTCTGCTAAGGACGGCTAAGGCTTGCTTGAGACACTTCTCACTATTCATACAAAATATCTGTAATATCAGACGATGGAAATAACAAACCATCACGATTTTTGATTGCAATCAGGTGGTAATTTAATTTGTTTGAGGTGTCTACTAAAATTCCTAAGCGCTGTTCACATTTAAGTTTTGTATAAATGCTTAATAACAAAACCTACTATGTAAACAACTACATTTTGAAAAATTAGTCAACTCCTGTATTGACTGGAGGTACATATGTTCTGAAGGATCCTCAATTTGTATTAAATCAGTAGTATTTTCCAACCGACAACCAGTTGTGCTTAAATTTATTCGTTGTTCGGTGGTCAATAAGCTGCAATGTAAGAATGAAATTTCTTTAAATGGCAAACAATTGCCTCTATGATGTGTTTTTAATTCTAAATGCACTAAACACAAAACCATAATGTTAAGAGAAAAATTAAGAATTCTTTAGAAGCAAACAAACACACAAACTATTGTTGCTGCTAGGCGCACGTGGTAAGGTGTGGTGCGTACTAAAATGGCGACCGTGGCTTCACTTGATATTGCGGAGGTTACCTCCCTACCTCTTATAAACTCCTTGGTGTAAATAACATCTAGTTGATGCCTCTTTTCTAACATATTAGAGAATGTCTGTGTAAAGTAACAAAGATTAATCGCTGTAGACCTAGCTCTCATGAACCCATGCTGATTAATATCTATTAGATGTTTCACTTGATAAAATATGTTGTTGTACAGAACTGATTCAAAAACTTTAGCGAATACGCATAGGATACTAATGGGACGATAATTCTCAACTAAAGAATGATTACCGGATTTATGGATTGGACATGTCTTGGATATTGTCCATTTGCTGGGAAAAGTCCCTATTTTTAATGATCCATTTATAATATCGTATAGTGGATCAATCAAATATTCAGCACAACCTTTAAGGATATATAGAGGAATGCCGTCAGGGCCTACAGACTTAGTATTTTTTAGTTTTTTAATAGCTTTAGATATTTCTTCCTTACTGATGTGCCATATATTTATCGTATTAGATGACATGTGATTAAAGTCATTATCCCCGATGTTTTCAGCGCGCTCATAAACAGCTTGCCACCATCACTATACAAAATATTTGGTAAAGTATTTTTCTTTGTTTTGGTTTTTACATAATTCCAAAACTCTTTAGGTTCATTCCTCAATTGAGTTTCAACTGTATGCAAGTAATTAGATTAGGTTGTTCTTAACTCTATTTTTAATTGTGCTCTAACCTGTTTGTAATTAACATTATGAACATTTAGTTTTGTTTTAATAAAGTTACGTCTATATTTTTGTTTTAGTTTTATCAAATCGATTATATTTCTGTTGTATTATACAGAATATTTTCTTGTTTGTTTTTTAATAACTGGGACAGATTGTTCAAAAATATTTTGAAGAGTAATATAAAATTGTTCCACTTTCTCATTTACATCATTGGTGTTTAATTGACTAGACCAGTCGGTATTTTTTATTAATTCGTACAAAAGCCGGAAGTTGGATTTTTTGAAATTAAAAATTGGAATACATAAAGAACTTATCGATTTGTTGTTGTACTTACGCATATGTAATTTAATTTTAATGCTAGATGATGTGCATCTTCCGGCACTAGACCACCTGTTTCATTTGTTTTAAATCAAAGAAATTGACAAAGTTTATGTAATTTTGAAATGAGTTTGAATAATTGCAAACAGATTCAGAGTGAAGTTGGTAGTGAAACATTTCAGCCAACTTTAGGTCTCCCAGCAACAACACCTTTGCACCTCACAGCAATTTAGGTTACTTATAAAGGGTTTTCCAATAAGAGGTGTTATTTTGAATAGCCCGCTATTTCGGTAGATGTCACTTTTGAAGCTATCATTTTTTGACATTTGACAAGTAGAAACTACGCCATTAATAAATATGGAACGATACACGCTTCAACAACGCATTGAAATTATTAAAATTCACTATAAAAATGGTGAAAATTTGGCAGAGACGGTTCGTAAAACTCGAACATTTTTGGGTCACCGTGAAGCACCTTGTCGGACCGCAATACAGAAATTGGTGAGAAAATTCGAGCTCTTGGGACAAGTTAGTGATGTGAAGAATAAAACCCGTGCACGTCGCTCAAGAACAGCCGAGAATATTGCTGTTGTAGCCGAAAGTGTTAAAGAAAACCCAGGTTTGTCCATTCCTCGTCGTTCTTTGGAATTAGCCATTCCACAAACGTCATTACACCGTATTTTGCATAAAGATTTGGGTCTTAAGGCTTATAAAGTCCAGTTAACACAAGAACTCAAGCCGGCCGATCATCAACAACGTCGTGTCTTTGCTGATTGGGTCGTTGAAATGCATGAAAATGATCCAGAATTCCATCGAAAAATCATCTTGAGTGATGAGGCCCATTTCCACCTCGGTGGCTTCGTCAACAAGCAAAATTGTCGGATCTGGGGCTCAGAAAATCCAAGAGTTATTGTTGAAAAGTCTCTCTATCCTCAACGTGTGACTGTTTGGTGCGGTTTATGGTCCGGCGGAGTCATTGGACCTTACTTTTTCGAAAATGAGGCTGGAGCAACAGTTACGGTGACTGGATTGCGCTATCGAGAGATGATTAACGATTTTTTATGGCCGGAATTGGATGGTATTGATCTGGACAACGTTTACTTTCAACAAGACGGCGCTACGTGCCACACAAGCAACGAAACCATTGATCTTTTACGGAAAAAGTTTCCGGACCGTGTTATCTCTCGAAGAGGTGATCACAATTGGCCACCGAGATCTTGTGATTTAACACCTTGCGACTTCTTTCTTTGGGGCCACGTGAAAGAGAAGGTCTACGCCAACAGCCCAGCGTCGATTCAAGACCTCAAAGATGGAATTCGTGAGGCTATCGAGGACATAGGGCAGCCACTTTGCGATTTGGTTATGGAAAATTTCATGAAAAGGATATTGTCCTGTAAGCGTGGTCGTGGTGGTCATTTGCCTGATGTTATTTTCCACTATTAACGGCATACCTTCCTCTTTATAATGAAATAAACATCCAATCATTTATATTAAAAAATGGCACTTTTCTTTGAATATCAAAATAACACCTCTTATTGGAAAACCCTTTAGTATCGTACAAGTCTAGGTACTTATATGGAATTCGTAACTGTAATAATGCACATTAGAATCAACAACAATCAACAATCAAATTTTAAAACGAAGCTCATTCGCACCGGATTTCGGTTATAAAGTGTTAACTTTGGACAAAGTTAAGAGTTTTTTTCCCGAATTTTCTTTGGGCAACGTATTATACAGTGTGTCCAAGATAAGAATGCACAGCATGGCGATCTTGGAAACGGTAAGAGATACAGAGTCGGTTAAATGGGATAAAAGTTGGCTATTTATAGGACCTTTTTGTTGGCGTTTGCAAAATCTAGATATCTTGGATAGTTTCTGGCATATTTAAAAAAAAGTTGATTTCTCGATTTTCGTTATTTTTTTTATTTATTTAAAGAGATATCGAAAACTAAAACCACTTTTCCATTGCCACTTTTTGTTTTCTATTAAAATACGCCAACAAAATTCCTGTACAACGTTTCGGTTTCGAAAATCATTAGAATCGTAACAACAAGAGCTATTCAAAACAATTTTTAATTGTTTTTCTGCCTATTTAAAAAATGAGGTTGATGATGGTTACTCGAAACCGAAACGTTGTACAGAAATTTTCTTAGCGTATTTTAATAGAAAACAAAAAGTGACAATGGAAAAGTAGTTTTAGTTTTCCGATATCTCTTCAAATAAAGGAAAGAAAGAATAATAACGAAAATCGAGAAATCTACTTTTTTTTTTAAATATCTCTGAAACTATCCAAGATATCTAGATTTTGCAAACGCCAACAAAAAGGTCTTATAAATAGCCAACGTTGATTCCGGTTCATTCCATTTAACCGATGCTGTATCTTTTACCGTTTCCAAGAGCCTCATGCTGTGCATCCTTATCCTTGGACACACTGTACGTATAAGAAATTTCTCACGTTCGGTAACTATTTCGAAGCGTTTTTGTCATTTCCCATCATTTTCAGCTACAGCATGTAAGAATGAAAGAATCTGCTCAACACTTAACAACACTAGGTGTTGTATCTAATATACAGGGTGTTAAAGAAATAGTGCCGAAAACTCTAAAGACGTATAATACTCAGGAAAATAAGTAACAAAGTTCAAATAAACATGCGTCCGGAAATGCACCATTTTCATGATACAGGGTGTCAAAGTTTCATTTAAAATTTCTTGTTTCCTCAATGTTTCAAGAACAATACAAGATAGTGGAATGGAATTTTCTACATGTTCGTTACTATAAGGTATCTACTACTCTGCATAGTTTTGCGTTTGATATCCTTATCAGAGTTGGATAATTGAGGGTGGACTAAAACACTACACTAAAAGAAATTGTTACGCCACTGAAAAATTAAAAAGTTAAAAGTTACTCTTGGGTCTTTTCCAGTAAAAATGAGTTTTTCAAAAATTTCAACTTCACGTCATCTCAGAAACAGCATATAATTATTTGCATCGCATTCCTCGATAAAAATGAAGTTTTTCTTATCCTATGATTTTTTCCTTCGAGATACACGATATCAAAATCTCCCGTCCGTAATTAAACTTTGATACTCTGTATCTTGAAGACAGTGCACTTTAGGAAAAAAAAGTTATACAACTCTTGTCGAGGAATGTGATACAAATAATAATTAGATCCCGCTTTCGAGATGACGTAAGAATTTGAAAGGTTTTTAGAAAATTCGATTTTACTAAAAAACGACGCATTCTACGAAAAAGACGCAAGAGCAGCTTTTTATTTCAAATGTTCCAAATCGATTGTTGACTGAAAATAAAATTTCTTTTCTAACCTTCCAGTGGTGTAACAATTTTTTTAGCGTAGAGAGCTACCCCACTCCCAATTTTACGTCTTTGGTAAGGATACCAGACGCAAAAGTATGTAAGATAGTAGACACATTAAAGTAACAAACATCCGATATCTCATTTTGTTCTTGAAATATTCAGGAAATAAGAAATTTTAAATAAAACCTTGACACCCAGTATCTCGGAAACGGTACACTTTAGGGAAAAAACATTACAACGCCAAAAATGCTTAATCCTCGTTGAGGGATGGGCCTGCCAAGTATTTGCACTAATTCTCAAAACACGAACCGAAATTTTCAGGCCCGGCCCGGCCCGACCCAGACAAACTGGACGCAGCCGGTACGGCCCGACAGAAGCCCGAAGGAGCGACAAGTCCAAAAGGCCCGACAGGACCCAACGGCGCGACAGACCTGATAGACCCGAAGGGACGAGAAGCCCAAAAGGCCCGACGTGTCCGACGACTCGAACGGTCCAAAAGGTCCAACAGACTCTAGAGGCCCAAAGGGCTCAGATATCTAAAAAGAGCGAGAGATCCGATAAATTTCTAAACTTCTAAAGGCCCGACTAGAAAATATTTCCCAGATATTAAACGAAATGAGCTAAATATAAATTGATATAGAGCTTACAGTATTGAAATTGAGAAATTTTGATTTTCTATGACCGAAAACGAGACGAAATGACTGAAAATCTTTTACCTTTTCTTAACAGCTACGAGGTTTAATTAAGCTTAACCGGAACTATGCTAATTTAAAGGTGTTTCCGAGAATTGCGGTATCCGAAACTCCTCTTGTCGTCAACGTAGTTGAATAGAAAGAGAAAGAAAGAAAGAAAGAAAGAAAGAGAGAGAGAGAGAGAGAGAGAGAGAGAGAGAGAGAAACCACAGCCTGCGTTTTAGGTGTTTGCATCGACCCTTGATATCTTGCAAACAAATGAAGACATTAAAATAATGAAACAAAAAACACACCAATCTATTTATAGCGGTTGACACTGAAATACATATGTAACTAAATCATAGAGGTCGCTGTGTTCTCGCACACGTAACTTTAAAATCTTAAATGGCACCCAATCACTTGCGATACATCGTTGGAAAGAGAATAACAAAAGCAAACTTTTGGTGAAAATGAAACTCAAATCGGAGTACTTGATCGAAAATCTCCTTTTAGTGACGAGTTTAAATCGCGTTAACCAGATAAATAAGACGCATTTCAATTGTTTTGGTGTTTATTTCGGATACAAAACAGACGAACATAAATATTAGTAAGTATAACTGAATAAAGTACATTGAACTGTCAACTGACCCCGAGATCCCATTCACTGCCATTTAGAAAACAGTACAGAAAAAATAATTAACTCAAAGTGATCTGGACGATTCTTTTCGTTCGCGATTTTTTTTAATTCATAGTTTCTGCCCCATCTTCCATAATCTAATTAAGTTATGAAGCGCTCTCGCTTTCATAGGCTATCATGCTTATCATTTTTTTTTAAATCAACAAAGTCGAAAAAATCATGTTAGACGGAAATATCAATTACAAAGCTAACATCCATGCATTTTTCTAAAAGCTCTACAACTCATTCGTAATGCTAAAAACGATCCCTAAAAATAACAATATTCACCATATCGGGTTTAAATGCTCTCGGGAGCCGTTTGACAAGCTACAGAAACGTGTATTTTCGATTTTTTGATTGTTTGTTTCTGTTATTCCTACAGGATCAATTGTAATCAAAAAACCATTAACGTAATCGGAAACCTTCCACAATTTTTATTTATCTTGCATAAACAGAAATTAAACCGTTTGGCAAATCGCATAATTAAAAAAATTATTATATTTTAGGTTGAGGCAATCAGGTAAGTATTTAATTATTTATATGTACTACTTTCACATAATATGCACATCATAACATACCGTTTTTTTCCTCCCCGATCCTTTCTAAACGAGTTTACACGGTTATTTACTTTAGAATTCGAACAACCACTACATGATCCATTAGTGTTCATATCAAAACTAAATAAAAAGTATAAATATAGAATGTTTTAAACTCAAAAGAACAACAACTAGTAACTGGAGAAACATTTCTCTCGTGCTTAAACTATTACACTACTACCGATGCTATTTTGAGAACAACAGTGTATAATTCTCCTGGATTTGAGCCAGACACCGATATAACACAGAGGTTTCAAACTAATTGATTAATTAACAGAATTAGATTGGGAATGAGGTTAGCGGCTTTTCTTCTTCCCACAATCGAATAGCGCGGTTTGTTAAGGTATCACCTATTGTTCGGATGGTAATAAGACAATCATAAAGTTTCTGTCATTCAAGCTAATTTAGATACAAAGGCCTCGTTAAAAATATAATGCATCTTCCGAGTCAGATCGTGATAATTTGAATTCATTTGGGTTACGTAATGTTTATTTTATGTTAACAAAAATAAAAAACAGATGGATGGATGGATAACCTACTTAAAGGTGGTTAAAAGAGAGATAGTCCAGAAATAATATAAATAGTGCACTAACTACTAACACATCTTGAACACAACCGCCTAATTAGTTCTTAAAAAGGAAACGCGAACTTCCAGCGAGCAATTACAACTTTCCGAGGCAAATTTAATTTGTTGCTCAGTTGATTAAAAAGGTTTCAGAAGTTAAAATAAATAACGACTTAAACAAACCGCAAGCTACGAAAAGCTACCAACGTCATTGATGATGCGGCGGCGTATTAATTAACATTTAAACAAATACCAAAGCCATCCTTTTCGAGAAACTGATGCGTTTCATTTGTAAAATGTAGGAAGCTTTTACTAAACATGTTTATACAAAACCAATTAAATCACTAAGGTGAAATTCCAGTGCTCTAAATTCTCCATGATATAAATATATACAGGGTGTAACTAATCGATACTTCAAACTCTGGGTAAAAAAGTTTAATAAAATTTTTGCCTCGGATAGTTCCTTTGAGAGATACAAGCCCTTTTAGATTTTTAAAAAAGACAACACCGTAGGCTGATGAAGAATTCATGTTATCTAAGATGCCTAGGAATTGACAACCAAATGAACATACTCCGCAAGAGTAGCGACCATAGCAACCATCACTGTACGTTGTCATTGTCAAGTATAGGTTAAGTTTTAATCGATAAAACTTCAACGATAGGTATTGTTATACGTTGCTTTTTATATTTATTTGCAAGTAATAACAAACAAATTGGTGGCCATGCTACAGTACCATCCAACGCCTTCCTTTAATTCCCCAACGAGCCGGAACGCCATCTTGCTGAAACCACACTCCTCTTTTTACGGTCAAGGGAAGAGCCATGAAGATGTCTAGTTAAGCGTCGTTGAAAAATCGCAAGCAATTATCTCCATTTAGACGATCTGGCAAAAACGCTGGTTCAAGACTTGAGTATTCAGGATTCATGCCCACGTGTTGACACTGAAACGCCATTGATGGTGTTGTGTCAAAATAAGGTTCCTAAATGCAGCGCTCTTTTTTTCTGTTTAAATTAATATACTTATTACTAATCAGTCGATTGTCAAATATTCACAGTCTGTCAAAAACGAATAATAAAGTTGCTGTCATTGAACTGTCTGTAAAGCGTGAAGTGTGTTTTTATTCCCTAACATTTAATAAATTAGGGCGCCCAATTTCAACAGGAAACAACAAAATTGGCGACGAAGTAAATCAAATTAATAATTATAAAAACATTCATCAATTATCAAAAACAGTTTTTTATTTGTAAATTGAAAACATGTGACTTCTCGTTTTTGAATGCTGTTTGTTTTTGCTTTCTCATCAAGTACCTATTTACAAATTTAGTTGTCTATTTCATTGTAAGTGCAATTTTATGTTTAACAATATTTTTCTTGTTGCAATAATCTATCGATAATGGATGTTGAACGATTTAGCATTTATGGAAACGATGCAACTAAATCAACAACTGTTCCTGCAAACTTTAATGGAATTAAGAACAGTAGGTCAACAACCTGCGCAAGTTATCAAATTTTCTAGTATACCTCCATTTGAAAACAATGACTCAAGTAAAAAAAAAATAAATATTGTAAACAAAGGTTTGAAAACTATCTAACTATGAAAGATTTAATAAAGAATGATAAACCTAAGTCTGCTCAGATGCTTTTAAATTCTATTGGGTCATCGAACTATAAGCATTTTAGCAGCTCTAGTAACTCCTAAAAACCCAAAAGATATGGATTATGATGAACTTATAAAACAACTTGATCAACACCTCTCGCCCAAACGAAATGTTTTGGTTGCACTTGTTTTTGTCCACTTATCAAACCGAAGATCAATCAATAGCTAACTATATTACTGCTTTGCGGCGTGATCTGGTTGACTGTGAATTTGTGCTGCAATGCCAATGTAAAAATGATGTATCAATTCCGGATACGTTTCCACGAGCCCAGTTCATCCGAAGGATTAAAGATGGGTGGATAAAAGAACAGATTTTACAGTCAGAATTAACATCTTTTAACGATAAAGAGCCGAAAATTTAAATTTTATATAAAATAAGTGTTTTTCAGAAAGTACTTTATTTAATCATAAAGTAGACATGTGGAAATTATGTATGGAACGACACATATGGCCCTACTCGGCTTTGCTGACACATTTGCGTTCTTTTGGCAAAATTTGCAATCACGGTTTGGTATAAAAGTGGCTCGATTTTAGTGATAGAGCGTCTAATCTCCACCTTCAATTAAATCGCACAATCTAGGCGGCCAATTCTGGTCGCCCAGAAGGGAGATTACACGACCAGAGAATATCTCGTGCAACAATGCCACTGTTTCACGTGATGTGTGGCAAGCGGCACCGTCCCGTTAGAACCACTTATCTTCGAAATCCATACCATCCAATTGAGGCACAAAAAAAACTGGGTTATCATGTCCCAATACCGTTCGCCATTGGCTGTGCATTCCCGGCATCGTCTTCGAATAAAAAATGGTCCAATGATGCCTCCAGACCAAAATCCACACCAAACAGTGACACGTTTGGGATGCATTTCCTTCTCATGAAACAAACGTGGGTTTTCGTCGTTGTAAATGTGACAATTTTGCTTGTTTACGAACAAGCTGATTTTGTTGGAAAACTTATCATTCACTTGTTGCTGTTCAATAACCCAACTGACTAACTCTATTTACTGTGCATGGTCTGTAGGCTTGAGTTGTTGAGTCATTCGGATTTTGAGGCCTGAAGATGCAAATCTTTCGTGAGAATACGCTGCACAATACTTCTTGAAATGTTCAATTTTTGTGCACGATGGCGAATAGATATTCCTGGACTCTGGATCACATTCTGATGAACAGCCGTGATGTTTCATGCTGAAAGACCTGGACGAACACGTGTCGATGGTCTGACATCAGTAATTGATCCAGTCTCCTCAAATTTTTCGATTATTCTCTTCACAGTTGATGCACTTGGAACATTTTGATTACCAAGAATTGGACGCAATTTACGAATCGTGGCAGTCAAACTTTCACACATTTTTGAAATAATGTTCAACAATAAATATGCGTTGTCGTGTCGAATAGCGATCCATTTTTAATAGTAACGGACTGTCTACCATCAAACTGTTATAATGATTTGATTGTCACAGCACAACAGCAAAAATGGCGCCAAACCTACATTTTCCGCTCTTGTTGAGATACCTTTTTGTTGCCAAGGTTATAGCTCTAGTTGTAAAAAGTTAACTGAACCATCTCAAAGTAATTTATCAATAAACAAAACAGAACATATAAATAGATCTCGTAGCAGAGGGAAAACGTACAAAACTCACCTCTAGGCCCGAGACTCTGCTCAAAATCTAGGAGTCGATCTGATAATTTCATGACAAACTGGGAATAAACAATCATTGCTCGGGCTGCAGTAAAGACAATTACCTCTCATCTGAGTGCCGAGTAGATTCAACAAAAAAAAAAAATATTATACGTCTGTAAACATTGAAGGGAAACAACAAACTTTTGAGGTAGATACAGGTGCAGGGTATACTCCTCTGCCCAAAAATCACTATATCAAGTTGAACATCAAAAATTCTCTACAGTCCATCAATGTGGTTTTTAGATCGTACACTGAAAATTTACTTTATTCATTAGGAAAGGTTCACATTCAAGTAGAATACATATTAGTACAAGTACAAGTACATATTACAAAAAGGTTTCGATGCACTACTAGGTCGTGACTAGGTACGACACTTGCAAATCAACTTAGAAGAAATCGATAAAGTTGCGAAAATCAACATTATCAATTAACGAAATAGATGATATCAAAAAGGCTTTTCCTGAAATCTTCGAGCAAACAGTTGGATGTGTACCAAGGTGTAAGTGAACTACAAGGCGGGTGTGAACGATCAACTTGTACAATCAAATTATCCAATTAGGAAAATCGACGACATTTTAAATAGTTTACAAAGATTAAAATATTTTTGCCGATTAGATTTATTTAAAGCTTACCTGCACGTTAAAACAGATGAAAAAAGCAGTATCATCCAAACTATATCTACCCACCGGCAAACATACAAAGTAAACAGACTGTATTTTGGAGTAAAACCGGTCCAAGGAGTTTTAAATCAAATTATAGATCAAATTTCACGCGGCTTAAGAAAAGCTGCATCTTATCTTGATGACATAGTGGTCATGGAGAAACGTTAGAAGAATGTAAAAGAAATTTTGTAGCATGCCTGAACAGATTACGTCCATACGATCTACATTTAAATAAGAAAAAGTGCACATATTTTCAAACAAAAATAGATTATCTTGGACATACCGTCGAACATAACAAAATATCAAAATCTTCATCAAGGGTAATAGCAATCGTTAACATGCCAAGGCCCAAAAGTGTTCAAGAGGTAAGAAGTTTCCTGAGTATGGTTAACGCATTCCTCTCGTTTCTTACCTGACATATCAACTATAACACATCCGAAGCGAAAATTACTTAAAAAGGAACCAAAATCTCAATGGACAGCGGAGTGTGAAGCAGCCTTCATTAAACTCAAAAATGAAATTAGCAATGATAGAGTAGTGGTCCCCTTCGACCCTTGTTTACCAGTAACCCTGGCTATAGAAACTAGCCTTACGGGAATTACTGTCATTGAACCCCCTGTAAGATGTTTACCATGTAGGACGTGTACCCGTTCTCCGTGAGCAGAAATTTTCTCACTAGCATGACTTATTTAGTCCAAAGTGACGCAAAAGGAAACTCAAGTTCATCAGGCTAGGTTTCATTTCCGTATTCAGCAGCACTCTACATCTGTAAAGAATTCTCGGAATTAGGAGAATATAAGACTCACAAAAACCACGAGTAGTGTTAAAGCATATGTTAGTTAGTAGTTCTCGGAAGGACAAAAATAGAACAATAGCATTTAAGGGTCAGTTTTGGGTTTAGTTTTAAGTTTTAACATGTGTGACCATTCAGGTCAAGTTTAGTTTAGTTAAAAACACCGTACAAGTAACATAACGTAACGAATTAAGCTGTATATTCCAGAACATTTCACTATGATATTCACTAATAAATAAACATATTAACCTCAACCTGCTTGTGTTTTCTTATTCTGCCAAACCAACGAAATATAATTTATTTAAAGAGCAACATCTGAAGTCTGCTCCAACCTTGATTACACTTGTTCTGGAAACATATACCGAGTCTTGGAGCGCACCAGGAAACGAAGCAGCATCAATCCTCACTACAACAATCAGATGGTGGCAGAACTCCGCAAAAGTTGTGTACAGGGTGGTCCAAGATTCCGCTCTAGTAAGATAATAGCTTTATGTTAAGAAATCGAAACAAACTAAGAGCAGAAAGCAACATAGTGCCTCTGGAAGCACAACCTAAAAATATTTTTAATTATACAGGGTGTTCGACTTGTTTGTGGCAGCATCACACTTTATTTTTTCAAATGGAACACCCTGTACATTACTTCATTTTTGGATTCCCTATGACATTTAGATTTATTTTTATTAACCATATGTTTAATCTAAATTGCGCCGTTTTCGAGATATTTAATATCTTTTGAAAAAATTTAGTTTTACATTGTTCTAGAAATTTTGAAATATCTCTGGAACTAAACAGGATACGAAGATGAGATTTGATCATCGTGTCAAATATGGGCTGCTACATCAATTGTGTTACAAATGACTTTGTTAAAAATTACTATGGTCCTATTATGGATCATTGAAAATGAAGATCTTCAGTCATGGATAACTTGATATTTTTAAATAGGACGATATAAAAATTTTTGTATAATCAGACTTAAAATTTAATTTTCTTTCATTTTTATTTAATGGTCTTTGGGTCTATCTGCGGTGGTTTAAGCGTTATTTTATGAAAACGCTAACTTTATTAATTTAAATAACCACATTTAGTAAAGAAAGCTGTGCTTAGAAACAGTAGTTGCAACTAACATTTGAATTATTGATATGTACATGTACATTTATATTTTTTTTTGTGTTTTGAACAAAACAAAAGAAAGGAACTCTAGCAATTTTTAACAGAACAGTACCTACTCCTACACTACATTTTGCAGATCATCTTATAGGGCCATGACAACCAATTCATCGTCAATACGTATTATTAAGATAGTTTGTAACGTGACAAATGCGCTGGTGCGCCATCGTGTTGAAAAATTAGTGTATTTTGTTGTATTGTATTTTGTAAGCAGAGGACTGTGCTTAAAAAAGTTTGTAACGTGACGAATGCGCTAGTGCGCCATCGTGTTGAAAAATTAGTATATTTTTTAAGGACAGTCCTCTGCTTACAAAATACAATACAACAAAATACACTAATTTTTCAACACAGCGCATTTGTCACGTTACAAACTATCTTAATAATACGTATTGACGATGAATTGGTTGTCATGGCCCTATAAGATGATCTGCAAAATGTAGTGTAGGAGTAGGTACTGTTCTGTTAAAAATTGCTAGAGTTCCTTTCTTTTGTTTTGTTCAAAACACAAAAAAAAATATAAATGTACATGTACATATCAATAATTCAAATGTTAGTTGCAACTACTGTTTCTAAGCACAGCTTTCTTTACTAAATGTGGTTATTTAAATTAATAAAGTTAGCGTTTTCATAAAATAACGCTTAAACCACCGCAGATAGACCCAAAGACCATTAAATAAAAATGAAAGAAAATTAAATTTTAAGTCTGATTATACAAAAATTTTTATATCGTCCTATTTAAAAATATCAAGTTATCCATGACTGAAGATCTTCATTTTCAATGATCCATAATAGGACCATAGTAATTTTTAACAAAGTCATTTGTAACACAATTGATGTAGCAGCCCATATTTGACACGATGATCAAATCTCATCTTCGTATCCTGTTTAGTTCCAGAGATATTTCAAAATTTCTAGAACAATGTAAAACTAAATTTTTTCAAAAGATATTAAATATCTCGAAAACGGCGCAATTTAGATTAAACATATGGTTAATAAAAATAAATCTAAATGTCATAGGGAATCCAAAAATGAAGTAATGTACAGGGTGTTCCATTTGAAAAAATAAAGTGTGATGCTGCCACAAACAAGTCGAACACCCTGTATAATTAAAAATATTTTTAGGTTGTGCTTCCAGAGGCACTATGTTGCTTTCTGCTCTTAGTTTGTTTCGATTTCTTAACATAAAGCTATTATCTTACTAGAGCGGAATCTTGGACCACCCTGTACACAACTTTTGCGGAGTTCTGCCACCATCTGATTGTTGTAGTGAGGATTGATGCTGCTTCGTTTCCTGGTGCGCTCCAAGACTCGGTATATGTTTCCAGAACAAGTGTAATCAAGGTTGGAGCAGACTTCAGATGTTGCTCTTTAAATAAATTATATTTCGTTGGTTTGGCAGAATAAGAAAACACAAGCAGGTTGAGGTTAATATGTTTATTTATTAGTGAATATCATAGTGAAATGTTCTGGAATATACAGCTTAATTCGTTACGTTATGTTACTTGTACGGTGTTTTTAACTAAACTAAACTTGACCTGAATGGTCACACATGTTAAAACTTAAAACTAAACCCAAAACTGACCCTTAAATGCTATTGTTCTATTTTTGTCCTTCCGAGAACTACTAACTAACATATGCTTTAACACTACTCGTGGTTTTTTGTGAGTCTTATATTCTCCTAATTCCGAGAATTCTTTACAGATGTAGAGTGCTGCTGAATACGGAAATGAAACCTAGCCTGATGAACTTAAGTTTCCTTTTGCGTCACTTTGGACTAAATAAGTCATGCTAGTGAGAAAATTTCTGCTCACGGAGAACGGGTACACGTCCTACATGGTAAACATCTTACAGGGGGTTCAATGACAGTAATTCCCGTAAGGCTAGTTTCTATAGCCAGGGTTACTGGTAAACAAGGGTCGAAGGGGACCACTACTCTATCATTGCTAATTTCATTTTTGAGTTTAATGAAGGCTGCTTCACACTCCGCTGTCCATTGAGATTTTGGTTCCTTTTTAAGTAATTTTCGCTTCGGATGTGTTATAGTTGATATGTCAGGTAAGAAACGAGAGGAATGCGTTAACCATACTCAGGAAACTTCTTACCTCTTGAACACTTTTGGGCCTTGGCATGTTAACGATTGCTATTACCCTTGATGAAGATTTTGATATTTTGTTATGTTCGACGGTATGTCCAAGATAATCTATTTTTGTTTGAAAATATGTGCACTTTTTCTTATTTAAATGTAGATCGTATGGACGTAATCTGTTCAGGCATGCTACAAAATTTCTTTTACATTCTTCTAACGTTTCTCCATGACCACTATGTCATCAAGATAAGATGCAGCTTTTCTTAAGCCGCGTGAAATTTGATCTATAATTTGATTTAAAACTCCTTGGACCGGTTTTACTCCAAAATACAGTCTGTTTACTTTGTATGTTTGCCGGTGGGTAGATATAGTTTGGATGATACTGCTTTTTTCATCTGTTTTAACGTGCAGGTAAGCTTTAAATAAATCTAATCGGCAAAAATATTTTAATCTTTGTAAACTATTTAAAATGTCGTCGATTTTCCTAATTGGATAATTTGATTGTACAAGTTGATCGTTCACACCCGCCTTGTAGTTCACTTACACCTTGGTACACATCCAACTGTTTGCTCGAAGATTTCAGGAAAAGCCTTTTTGATATCATCTATTTCGTTAATTGATAATGTTGATTTTCGCAACTTTATCGATTTCTTCTAAGTTGATTTGCAAGTGTCGTACCTAGTCACGACCTAGTAGTGCATCGAAACCTTTTTGTAATATGTACTTGTACTTGTACTAATATGTATTCTACTTGAATGTGAACCTTTCCTAATGAATAAAGTAAATTTTCAGTGTACGATCTAAAAACCACATTGATGGACTGTAGAGAATTTTTGATGTTCAACTTGATATAGTGATTTTTGGGCAGAGGAGTATACCCTGCACCTGTATCTACCTCAAAAGTTTGTTGTTTCCCTTCAATGTTTACAGACGTATAATATTTTTTTTTTTTGTTGAATCTACTCGGCACTCAGATGAGAGGTAATTGTCTTTACTGCAGCCCGAGCAATGATTGTTTATTCCCAGTTTGTCATGAAATTATCAGATCGACTCCTAGATTTTGAGCAGAGTCTCGGGCCTAGAGGTGAGTTTTGTACGTTTTCCCTCTGCTACGAGATCTATTTATATGTTCTGTTTTGTTTATTGATAAATTACTTTGAGATGGTTCAGTTAACTTTTTACAACTAGAGCTATAACCTTGGCAACAAAAAGGTATCTCAACAAGAGCGGAAAATGTAGGTTTGGCGCCATTTTTGCTGTTGTGCTGTGACAATCAAATCATTATAACAGTTTGATGGTAGACAGTCCGTTACTATTAAAAATGGATCGCTATTCGACACGACAACGCATATTTATTGTTGAACATTATTTCAAAAATGTGTGAAAGTTTGACTGCCACGATTCGTAAATTGCGTCCAATTCTTGGTAATCAAAATGTTCCAAGTGCATCAACTGTGAAGAGAATAATCGAAAAATTTGAGGAGACTGGATCAATTACTGATGTCAGACCATCGACACGTGTTCGTCCAGGTCTTTCAGCATGAAACATCACGGCTGTTCATCAGAATGTGATCCAGAGTCCAGGAATATCTATTCGCCATCGTGCACAAAAATTGAACATTTCAAGAAGTATTGTGCAGCGTATTCTCACGAAAGATTTGCATCTTCAGGCCTCAAAATCCGAATGACTCAACAACTCAAGCCTACAGACCATGCACAGTAAATAGAGTTAGTCAGTTGGGTTATTGAACAGCAACAAGTGAATGATAAGTTTTCCAACAAAATCAGCTTGTTCGTAAACAAGCAAAATTGTCACATTTACAACGACGAAAACCCACGTTTGTTTCATGAGAAGGAAATGCATCCCAAACGTGTCACTGTTTGGTGTGGATTTTGGTCTGGAGGCATCATTGGACCATTTTTATTCGAAGACGATGCCGGGAATGCACAGCCAATGGCGAACGGTATTGGGACATGATAACCCAGTTTTTTTTGTGCCTCAATTGGATGGTATGGATTTCGAAGATAAGTGGTTCTAACGGGACGGTGCCGCTTGCCACACATCACGTGAAACAGTGGCATTGTTGCACGAGATATTCTCTGGTCGTGTAATCTCCCTTCTGGGCGACCAGAATTGGCCGCCTAGATTGTGCGATTTAATTGAAGGTGGAGATTAGACGCTCTATCACTAAAATCGAGCCACTTTTATACCAAACCGTGATTGCAAATTTTGCCAAAAGAACGCAAATGTGTCAGCAAAGCCGAGTAGGGCCATATGTGTCGTTCCATACATAATTTCCACATGTCTACTTTATGATTAAATAAAGTACTTTCTGAAAAACACTTATTTTATATAAAATTTAAATTTTCGGCTCTTTATCGTTAAAAGATGTTAATTCTGACTGTAAAATCTGTTCTTTTATCCACCCATCTTTAATCCTTCGGATGAACTGGGCTCGTGGAAACGTATCCGGAATTGATACATCATTTTTACATTGGCATTGCAGCACAAATTCACAGTCAACCAGATCACGCCGCAAAGCAGTAATATAGTTAGCTATTGATTGATCTTCGGTTTGATAAGTGGACAAAAACAAGTGCAACCAAAACATTTCGTTTGGGCGAGAGGTGTTGATCAAGTTGTTTTATAAGTTCATCATAATCCATATCTTTTGGGTTTTTAGGAGTTACTAGAGCTGCTAAAATGCTTATAGTTCGATGACCCAATAGAATTTAAAAGCATCTGAGCAGACTTAGGTTTATCATTCTTTATTAAATCTTTCATAGTTAGATAGTTTTCAAACCTTTGTTTACAATATTTATTTTTTTTTTACTTGAGTCATTGTTTTCAAATGGAGGTATACTAGAAAATTTGATAACTTGCGCAGGTTGTTGACCTACTGTTCTTAATTCCATTAAAGTTTGCAGGAACAGTTGTTGATTTAGTTGCATCGTTTCCATAAATGCTAAATCGTTCAACATCCATTATCGATAGATTATTGCAACAAGAAAAATATTGTTAAACATAAAATTGCACTTACAATGAAATAGACAACTAAATTTGTAAATAGGTACTTGATGAGAAAGCAAAAACAAACAGCATTCAAAAACGAGAAGTCACATGTTTTCAATTTACAAATAAAAAACTGTTTTTGATAATTGATGAATGTTTTTATAATTATTAATTTGATTTACTTCGTCGCCAATTTTGTTGTTTCCTGTTGAAATTGGGCGCCCTAATTTATTAAATGTTAGGGAATAAAAACACACTTCACGCTTTACAGACAGTTCAATGACAGCAACTTTATTATTCGTTTTTGACAGACTGTGAATATTTGACAATCGACTGATTAGTAATAAGTATATTAATTTAAACAGAAAAAAAGAGCGCTGCATTTAGGAACCTTATTTTGACACAACACCATCAATGGCGTTTCAGTGTCAACACGTGGGCATGAATCCTGAATACTCAAGTCTTGAACCAGCGTTTTTGCCAGATCGTCTAAATGGAGATAATTGCTTGCGATTTTTCAACGACGCTTAACTAGACATCTTCATGGCTCTTCCCTTGACCGTAAAAAGAGGAGTGTGGTTTCAGCAAGATGGCGTTCCGGCTCGTTGGGGAATTAAAGGAAGGCGTTGGATGGTACTGTAGCATGGCCACCAATTTGTTTGTTATTACTTGCAAATAAATATAAAAAGCAACGTATAACAATACCTATCGTTGAAGTTTTATCGATTAAAACTTAACCTATACTTGACAATGACAACGTACAGTGATGGTTGCTATGGTCGCTACTCTTGCGGAGTATGTTCATTTGGTTGTCAATTCCTAGGCATCTTAGATAACATGAATTCTTCATCAGCCTACGGTGTTGTCTTTTTTAAAAATCTAAAAGGGCTTGTATCTCTCAAAGGAACTATCCGAGGCAAAAATTTTATTAAACTTTTTTACCCAGAGTTTGAAGTATCGATTAGTTACACCCTGTATATATTTATATCATGGAGAATTTAGAGCACTGGAATTTCACCTTAGTGATTTAATTGGTTTTGTATAAACATGTTTAGTAAAAGCTTCCTACATTTTACAAATGAAACGCATCAGTTTCTCGAAAAGGATGGCTTTGGTATTTGTTTAAATGTTAATTAATACGCCGCCGCATCATCAATGACGTTGGTAGCTTTTCGTAGCTTGCGGTTTGTTTAAGTCGTTATTTATTTTAACTTCTGAAACCTTTTTAATCAACTGAGCAACAAATTAAATTTGCCTCGGAAAGTTGTAATTGCTCGCTGGAAGTTCGCGTTTCCTTTTTAAGAACTAATTAGGCGGTTGTGTTCAAGATGTGTTAGTAGTTAGTGCACTATTTATATTATTTCTGGACTATCTCTCTTTTAACCACCTTTAAGTAGGTTATCCATCCATCCATCTGTTTTTTATTTTTGTTAACATAAAATAAACATTACGTAACCCAAATGAATTCAAATTATCACGATCTGACTCGGAAGATGCATTATATTTTTAACGAGGCCTTTGTATCTAAATTAGCTTGAATGACAGAAACTTTATGATTGTCTTATTACCATCCGAACAATAGGTGATACCTTAACAAACCGCGCTATTCGATTGTGGGAAGAAGAAAAGCCGCTAACCTCATTCCCAATCTAATTCTGTTAATTAATCAATTAGTTTGAAACCTCTGTGTTATATCGGTGTCTGGCTCAAATCCAGGAGAATTATACACTGTTGTTCTCAAAATAGCATCGGTAGTAGTGTAATAGTTTAAGCACGAGAGAAATGTTTCTCCAGTTACTAGTTGTTGTTCTTTTGAGTTTAAAACATTCTATATTTATACTTTTTATTTAGTTTTGATATGAACACTAATGGATCATGTAGTGGTTGTTCGAATTCTAAAGTAAATAACCGTGTAAACTCGTTTAGAAAGGATCGGGGAGGAAAAAACGGTATGTTATGATGTGCATATTATGTGAAAGTAGTACATATAAATAATTAAATACTTACCTGATTGCCTCAACCTAAAATATAATAATTTTTTTAATTATGCGATTTGCCAAACGGTTTAATTTCTGTTTATGCAAGATAAATAAAAATTGTGGAAGGTTTCCGATTACGTTAATGGTTTTTTGATTACAATTGATCCTGTAGGAATAACAGAAACAAACAATCAAAAAATCGAAAATACACGTTTCTGTAGCTTGTCAAACGGCTCCCGAGAGCATTTAAACCCGATATGGTGAATATTGTTATTTTTAGGGATCGTTTTTAGCATTACGAATGAGTTGTAGAGCTTTTAGAAAAATGCATGGATGTTAGCTTTGTAATTGATATTTCCGTCTAACATGATTTTTTCGACTTTGTTGATTTAAAAAAAAATGATAAGCATGATAGCCTATGAAAGCGAGAGCGCTTCATAACTTAATTAGATTATGGAAGATGGGGCAGAAACTATGAATTAAAAAAAATCGCGAACGAAAAGAATCGTCCAGATCACTTTGAGTTAATTATTTTTTCTGTACTGTTTTCTAAATGGCAGTGAATGGGATCTCGGGGTCAGTTGACAGTTCAATGTACTTTATTCAGTTATACTTACTAATATTTATGTTCGTCTGTTTTGTATCCGAAATAAACACCAAAACAATTGAAATGCGTCTTATTTATCTGGTTAACGCGATTTAAACTCGTCACTAAAAGGAGATTTTCGATCAAGTACTCCGATTTGAGTTTCATTTTCACCAAAAGTTTGCTTTTGTTATTCTCTTTCCAACGATGTATCGCAAGTGATTGGGTGCCATTTAAGATTTTAAAGTTACGTGTGCGAGAACACAGCGACCTCTATGATTTAGTTACATATGTATTTCAGTGTCAACCGCTATAAATAGATTGGTGTGTTTTTTGTTTCATTATTTTAATGTCTTCATTTGTTTGCAAGATATCAAGGGTCGATGCAAACACCTAAAACGCAGGCTGTGGTTTCTCTCTCTCTCTCTCTCTCTCTCTCTCTCTCTCTCTTTCTTTCTTTCTTTCTTTCTTTCTCTTTCTATTCAACTACGTTGACGACAAGAGGAGTTTCGGATACCGCAATTCTCGGAAACACCTTTAAATTAGCATAGTTCCGGTTAAGCTTAATTAAACCTCGTAGCTGTTAAGAAAAGGTAAAAGATTTTCAGTCATTTCGTCTCGTTTTCGGTCATAGAAAATCAAAATTTCTCAATTTCAATACTGTAAGCTCTATATCAATTTATATTTAGCTCATTTCGTTTAATATCTGGGAAATATTTTCTAGTCGGGCCTTTAGAAGTTTAGAAATTTATCGGATCTCTCGCTCTTTTTAGATATCTGAGCCCTTTGGGCCTCTAGAGTCTGTTGGACCTTTTGGACCGTTCGAGTCGTCGGACACGTCGGGCCTTTTGGGCTTCTCGTCCCTTCGGGTCTATCAGGTCTGTCGCGCCGTTGGGTCCTGTCGGGCCTTTTGGACTTGTCGCTCCTTCGGGCTTCTGTCGGGCCGTACCGGCTGCGTCCAGTTTGTCTGGGTCGGGCCGGGCCGGGCCTGAAAATTTCGGTTCGTGTTTTGAGAATTAGTGCAAATACTTGGCAGGCCCATCCCTCAACGAGGATTAAGCATTTTTGGCGTTCTAATGTTTTTTCCCTAAAGTGTACCGTTTCCGAGATACTGGGTGTCAAGGTTTTATTTAAAATTTCTTATTTCCTGAATATTTCAAGAACAAAATGAGATATCGGATGTTTGTTACTTTAATGTGTCTACTATCTTACATACTTTTGCATCTGGTATCCTTACCAAAGACGTAAAATTGGGAGTGGGGTAGCTCTCTACGCTAAAAAAAATTGTTACACCACTGGAAGGTTAGAAAAGAAATTTTATTTTCAGTCAACAATCGATTTGGAACATTTGAAATAAAAAGCTGCTCTTGCGTCTTTTTCGTAGAATGCGTCGTTTTTTAGTAAAATCGAATTTTCTAAAAACCTTTCAAATTCTTACGTCATCTCGAAAGCGGGATCTAATTATTATTTGTATCACATTCCTCGACAAGAGTTGTATAACTTTTTTTCCTAAAGTGCACTGTCTTCAAGATACAGAGTATCAAAGTTTAATTACGGACGGGAGATTTTGATATCGTGTATCTCGAAGGAAAAAATCATAGGATAAGAAAAACTTCATTTTTATCGAGGAATGCGATGCAAATAATTATATGCTGTTTCTGAGATGACGTGAAGTTGAAATTTTTGAAAAACTCATTTTTACTGGAAAAGACCCAAGAGTAACTTTAAACTTTTTAATTTTTCAGTGGCGTAACAATTTCTTTTAGTGTAGTGTTTTAGTCCACCCTCAATTCTCCAACTCTGATAAGGATATCAAACGCAAAACTATGCAGAGTAGTAGATACCTTATAGTAACGAACATGTAGAAAATTCCATTCCACTATCTTGTATTGTTCTTGAAACATTGAGGAAACAAGAAATTTTAAATGAAACTTTGACACCCTGTATCATGAAAATGGTGCATTTCCGGACGCATGTTTATTTGAACTTTGTTACTTATTTTCCTGAGTATTATACGTCTTTAGAGTTTCCGGCACTATTTCTTTAACACCCTGTATATTAGATACAACACCTAGTGTTGTTAACTGTTAAGCAGATTCTTTCATTCTTACATGCTGTAGCTGAAAATGATGGGAAATGACAAAAACGCTTCGAAATAGTTACCGAACGTGAGAAATTTCTTATACGTACAGTGTGTCCAAGATAAGGATGCACAGCATGAGGCTCTTGGAAACGGTAAAAGATACAGCATCGGTTAAATGGAATGAACCGGAATCAACGTTGGCTATTTATAAGACCTTTTTGTTGGCGTTTGCAAAATCTAGATATCTTGGATAGTTTCAGAGATATTTAAAAAAAAAAGTAGATTTCTCGATTTTCGTTATTATTCTTTCTTTCCTTTATTTGAAGAGATATCGGAAAACTAAAACTACTTTTCCATTGTCACTTTTTGTTTTCTATTAAAATACGCTAAGAAAATTTCTGTACAACGTTTCGGTTTCGAGTAACCATCATCAACCTCATTTTTCTAAATAGGCAGAAAAACAATTAAAAATTGTTTTGAATAGCTCTTGTTGTTACGATTCTAATGATTTTCGAAACCGAAACGTTGTACAGGAATTTTGTTGGCGTATTTTAATAGAAAACAAAAAGTGGCAATGGAAAAGTGGTTTTAGTTTTCGATATCTCTTTAAATAAATAAAAAAAATAACGAAAATCGAGAAATCAACTTTTTTTTAAATATGCCAGAAACTATCCAAGATATCTAGATTTTGCAAACGCCAACAAAAAGGTCCTATAAATAGCCAACTTTTATCCCATTTAACCGACTCTGTATCTCTTACCGTTTCCAAGATCGCCATGCTGTGCATTCTTATCTTGGACACACTGTATAATACGTTGCCCAAAGAAAATTCGGGAAAAA